>MJUT01064900.1:293065-309221 GCA_002080005.1 Gigantidas platifrons | reverse complement strand
CTCACCATGTTTCACAACCACTGGGCTCAGCATTACCCACAATGATTCACACCAACTGGCTCAGAATTACACACCATGATTCACAACCACTGGCTCAGAATAACGCAGAATGATTCACAACCATTCGCTCAGAATAATACACCATGATTCACAACCAGTGGCTCAGAATAACAAGCCATGATTCACAACCACTGGCTCAGCATAACACACCATGATTGACAACCACTGGCTCAGCTTAACTCGCTCTGATTAACAACCACTAGCTTAGAATAACACAACACGTTCACAACCACTGGCTCAGAATAACACACCATGATTCACCATCACTGGCACAGTATAACAAACTTGATACACAACCACTGGCTAAGCATAACACACCATAATTCACACCCACTGGCTGTCTCAGAATAACACCATGATTCACACCCACTGGCTGTTTCAGTATAACACGCTACGATTCACAACCACTGGCTCATTATAACTCACCATGTTTCACAACCACTGGGCTCAGCATTACCCACAATGATTCACACCAACTGGCTCAGAATTACACACCATGATTCACAACCACTGGCTCAGAATAACGCAGAATGATTCACAACCATTCGCTCAGAATAATACACCATGATTCACAACCAGTGGCTCAGAATAACAAGCCATGATTCACAACCACTGGCTCAGCATAACACACCATGATTGACAACCACTGGCTCAGCTTAACTCGCTCTGATTAACAACCACTAGCTTAGAATAACACAACACGTTCACAACCACTGGCTCAGAATAACACACCATGATTCACCATCACTGGCACAGTATAACAAACTTGATACACAACCACTGGCTAAGCATAACACACCATAATTCACACCCACTGGCTGTCTCAGAATAACACCATGATTCACACCCACTGGCTGTCTCAGTATAACACGCTACGATTCACAACCACTGGCTCATTATAACTCACCATGTTTCACAACCACTGGGCTCAGCATTACCCACAATGATTCACACCAACTGGCTCAGAATTACACACCATGATTCACAACCACTGGCTCAGAATAACGCAGAATGATTCACAACCATTCGCTCAGAATAATACACCATGATTCACAACCACTGGTTCAGAATAACACGCCATGATTCACAACCACTGGCTCAGCATAACACACCATGATTGACAACCACTGGCTCAGCTTAACTCGCTCTGATTTACAACCACTAGCTTAGAATAACACAACACGTTCAGAACCACTGGCTCAGAATAACACACCATGAGTCACCATCACTGGCTCAGTATAACACACTTGATGCACAACCACTGGCTAAGCATAACACACCATAATTCACACCCACTGGCTGTCTCAGAATAACACCATGATTCACACCCACTGACTGTCTCAGAATAATACGCTACGATTCACAACCACTGGCTCATTATAACTCACCATGTTTCACAACCACTGGGCTCAGCATTACCCACAATGATTCACACCAACTGGCTCAGAATTACACACCATGATTCACAACAACTGGTTCAGCATAACACACAATGATTCACAACCACTGGATCAGCATAACACACAATGACTAAAAACTACTGGATCACCATAACACACAATGATTCACATCCAATGGCTCAACATAGCACACCATGATTCACAACCACTGGCGCAGCATAACACCCCGTGATTTACAAAAACTGGCTCAGCATAACACACCATGATAAACAACCAATGGCTAAGCATAGCACACCATGAATCACACTCAATGGCACAGTATAACACAACATGATTCACAACCACTTGCTCAGTATAACATATGATTCACAAATACTGTCTCAGTATAACACACCATAATTCACAACCGCTGGCTCAGCATAACGTATGATTCACAACTACTGCCTCAGCATAACACACCATAATTCGCAACCACTGGCTCAGCATAGCACAAAATAATTCACAACAACTGGCTTAGCATAACACACCATAATACACAACCACTGGATCAGCATAGCAAACCACGATTCACAAACAGTGCCTCATCATAACTCACCAAAATACACAACCACGGGGTCAGCATATCACACCATAATACACAACCACTTTAACAACATAACACACCGTGATTCAAAACCACTGGCTCAGCATAAAACACCTGATGCACAACCACTGGCTCAGCATTATACACCATGATTCACACCCACCTGCTCAGCACAACACACCATGGTACAGAACCACTGGCTCAGGAAAACACACCACGATTCAAAACCACGGGCTCAGCATGACACACCACGATTCACAACCTCTGGCTTAGCATAGCACACCAATATTCACACCCACTGTCTCAGCATAGCTCACCTTCAGTCACAACCACATGCTCAGCATATCACAGCATGATTCACCACCACTGGCTCAGCATAACACACCATTATTCACAACCACTGGCTCAGCATAACACACCATTATTCACAACCACTGGCTCAGCATAACACACCAGTATTCACAACCACTGGCTCAGCATAACACACCATGATGCACAGCCCCTGGTTCAGTATAGCACACATGATTCACAACCAATGGCTCAGAATAATACACCATAATTCACACCCACTGGCTATCTCAGCATAACATACCATGATTCACAACCACTGCCTGAGCATAACAGACCATAATTCACAACCGCTGGCTCAGCATAACGCATGATTCACAACTATTGCCTCAGCATAACACACCATAATACACAACCAGTGGATCAGCATAACACACCACGATTCACAAACAGTGCCTATACATATTTTACAGCTGCATATGAAACGGCACCGTCACGCCACAGGACATTGAGTTGTCCTGGATGACTCGTTCTATTATTTCCTCTTTTTACTATAACATTCTAATCCCCACTCCTCCTTCCTACTCCAATGTAACCCTTTACCTCTATATTTTACTGTTTGTATATTTGTTCTCCTCATGTATAAGCTATAGAACTGCTCATGTAACGGTAAGCTTCAATCAATACATATAAATAATTTTAATTATTTAAAGGGCTTCAACGACCAACAAATTTCAATTCATTTTGTTTCTGTTTAATTGCCGATAAAATACTACACAACATTTATTATTAAGTAGCAATAACTAAATATATTGATAGGTGCCTTGGTTTAAAATCGCAAAGTTTGTTGTTTACAATAAATACAAAATCCCCTGGTTGTGTAGACTATGGTTGATATGTCAGGTGTAATGATTGTTTGTATCTGTTACTATTTAAAGAATATAACAGGTTTTAAACTGTATAGAAGCCGATATTATGTACAAAATGGGTAGTCATTGATATATATGACACCTTGACTGGTAAATATAATTTGACATTGTGTATATGGTAATGATATAGTGTTTATGTGACCATATTAAATACAACACAAATACCACAAATAATAAACCAGGCAGTCTTTGTTGTTATCTATTATATCTGAATCTATAAATATCTTAATCTATAAACATTATATTACTAAGAATGTGATATGCAGTTTCACGCCGTTCATAACTGCGAATAGTATAACTGTTCTGTTACAGAGTGAGTGGGAAATGACGCTAAGATGAAAATTTCAAAAAAGCAAGATAAAAATGTCATTTGGCTTCAATCATGACCTTTTTTCTTTTGATTTAATGATAATTTTCGCCTTCCATGCTAACATTCAGCTTTTTCTAAGTGTTTTCCAAAATGGGGAAGGAGCAAAATCATAGTTCTGCCCCCCTCGCCTTCCACGCTTTTGGAAGTGGGGAATATGCTCATTTACCCCCTACACCTACGCCCTGGTAAAGGTGTTTAAGTTCATTTATATTAACTCTATATAAATTTAAAAAAAACCTATAATTTCAATTATTATTATTATTATATGTTTACCTTCTTGATAAACAGTTTATACCATGTATGTAATATGTGTTGTGTTGATTTTTTTTCGGACCCCGAAAGCATCAACAAATAAAATTCTGACACATAAAAACAAAGAGCAATAAACGAACAGACGAAGGGTCAATACTACCAGGTAAACAAAACAACGTCAATGTCACATACTGTACGACAAAATGATAGAATAACATGAAAACTCTAAAGATCTCTGAGGTAAGACTTTGATAAGAAGAGTCTTAAGATGCCAAAGGGGTAATCAGAATCCGTACATCGAAGAGGAACAGACAACACAATGGCCAAAAGAAAAAGTACAAAAGGACAAACAATGATCTACAAGACATGCATATAAAACTAAAGATCAAGTAACACGAACGCCACAAAAAACCGGGGATGAACTAAGGTGCTCCGGCAGGACAAGCAGTTCCTGCTCATCTAGTGGCACTCGTCGTGTTAATCTAGTTACAAACCCGGTGATAAGTCATGAACGAGGAAAGGATCGGAAAGTTTTTACGACAAGTGGAACATATCCGTGGTCATTTGTGACGCAGATATTCCATAGCGGTCAACCAAGTCATGGTGGCGAGCGTAATAAAACATAGATATCAAATTTAGTGCGCACAAAGCGTTTCTGGAATAACATTCATCAGGTGCGCTCAAAATCGAAAAGTTGGAAAACCAAATAATTTAAAACGTTTTGCGAGCAAGTAAACCAATGAACCTAAATAGGATCGCCAAAATCGGCTAAGATCACCTATGTCTGAGGGAGGAGAACCTTAGTTTTAATATGCTTTCATTATTTATAAACTGTAAATTTCAATAACACATCTATCTATTAGATCATGTCAGTGCCGAAGCACTGACTACTAGGCGGATGATACCCTCGGGAACTAATAATCCACCAGCGGAGGTATCGACCAAGTGATAGTAATAAAACGTTGATATCAAATGTAGTGCGCACAACGCGTTTCTGGAATAACCTTCATCAGGTACGCTCAAAATCGAAAAGTTGGAAAGCCAAATAATTTAACTAAGAGGAACCATTGGTTCGGTAGCTTCCTTGTTAACAGCAACCCTCTAAAGTTTTTCCTGCTCCATATAGGACACTGCACTATAATCAGCATTTATATATCGTTAACCTAATCACTTTGTAACAAACGTTATGCATGGATGGGACTATGTTTATCCGTCAGAAGCAACCACTTTTGATTATCTCTGATACCGCGCATCCCAATACCTGTTAGTTCGTTTGGATGTATTAAAGTGTTGCTTAGTACAATAGCTTTACTGTTTGTATTGCCTTGAATATGGTATTCAACTTCTCTAGAGAAAAGGGAAATTTAATTCAACTTGACCATCATTGTCAACAGTATGTACAGTTTACGCCATGGCCATTAGAAGATCATGTGACATCATATAAAAATAGTCTGAATATGCGGAATATATTAAAGCTGCTAATCGAAGGACAGACAATATAATGGCCATAAGCCAAAGAACAAAAATAATATAATGGTCGACATAACCCTACAGAGAAGACCAAAGATCAAGCAACCCAAACACCACTACAGAAATGTTTGAAGACACCAAAGTGGTGAGCAAAAGATGTAAATTGGATAAAGGGCAAACAATACATCATCCAAACGAAAAGGGACAATAATCCGTAAACCCTACGCAGAAGACCAGAGATTGACCAACACAAACGCCATTAAAAACCATTCATGACTTATGACCGGGTTTGTAACACGATTAACACGACGGATACCACTATTCCGGAGCACCTGAGTTCACCCCCGTTCTTAGTGGGATCAATGTTACTCGATCCCTAGTTTTATGTATGTGCTTTGTAGATCGTTGTTTGTCCTTTTTTGCCATTGTGTTGTCTGTCAGCTTGCAATATTTAGTGAAAAGATCAAATCTATTTAGAGAATTGTGAAATTAAAGGACCTGGCCAGCTATTTTCGCTTCCTTTGAGAAGTTCCTTCATCGATGTCCACTTCATCAAAATAAATGAAGAAGTTTGTATAAAGAGGAGCACAGTAAGTTCGTACCCTTAGGAGTGTCGACTGTCTATTGAAACACACGTTCATCAAGCATAACAAACACGTTGTCGATTAAACACTCGAATATCTTGACATGAGCTTCACATAGCGTTTTGCTTGAAACAATGTTTCCCTTGTTGCTACAATATATGTCTATCTATACTGGTCATTCTTTTATATGAAATAGAGTTGAACCTACTTTTAGTTTCGTAAATAATATAGAGGTCAAATGCTTTAATGCCATTGCATGAGGAGACCTGGATGAGCTCGGGTATTCCGGAATGGTAGTCAGTTTCTTCACCACTAGAGGAAAGGAGAACAGGACACATCCGTGGAGATGTGTAACAAATATATTCCGTAAGGGTCAACCAAGTGTCATGATTTAGGTTATTTGTGTTTGCTTGCGCATAGTTGTGTCCAACACATATTGTATTGTGTTTTTGTTTGTTTTTCTTCGTCTATGTAGCAAGTTTTTTTGGATTGTTCATTTTAGATTGCCCCTTCTGTATTCTCTAGCGTCTTTTTAGAAGTGATGACTTGAACCTAACCACTAGAAACCCTTGGTTAAGTAGCTTTCTCGTAAGTAGCAACCCTCTATCAACGTAATTCATAGAAGGAACCGCAAGCTCTGAATACCGGATCAACTGAGAGATGTATAATCCTTTTGTAGTGCTGGTCGCATGATGCTACATCTAAATGGAAAATGTTCACAATGGGAATATTGAAATCATCTCTTTTGTCGGAAAGTTACGTTCTAAACTGGCCCTCACTGTCTATTTCGTGGTGTAGATAAAGGTATGAAGCATACATAGTTGCATCTGTGGTGTCCTTTATGTCCGTTCAACTTGATAGATGGGATCACCATCATCATATTGGCAATATTTAGTGAAATGCTATAATTTATATACAGAAACATGAAATTAAAGGACCTGACTAGCTGTTTTCGTTTCTCTTGAGAAGTAACTTCATGCAAATAAATGAAGAAGTCTATATGAAGAGGGGCACAGTTGGTACCCTTTTAGGAGTGTCGATTGTCTATTGAAGCACACGTTTGTCAAGCATAACAAATACGTTGTCGATCAAACACTCGAAAATTTGGATGTGAGCTTCACATAGCTTTTTGCTTGAAACAATGTTTTCCCTTGTTGCTACAAGATATGTCTATCTATTCTGGTCATTCTTTTTATGAAATGAAGTTGGATCGATTCTTTAATCCGTACGTTAGTTTCGAGAGGGGGTGGTTTCTAAAAGACTAGAGAAGTCAACTGCTTTAATGCTATTGCATGAGGAGGCATGGGTGAGCTCGGGTACTCGGCAATGAACAGAGTATCCAAAAATCAGCAATGTCAATAGGACATCCAATAACCTTCATGGCCTACAGAACATCCGATAACCAACATGCCAACATGATGAATAAGAAAATCCATTTACCATTGAGGGCAACAGAACATCCAATAACCAACATACCAATATGGTCAATAGGACACTGCATACCCATACTGGCCAATGCGTCGTGATCGTATGGTGGATTTACAACTACCAGTGCAATCAGTGCGTATCACCACTAAAGTTGTGAGATCGAACCCCGTTCATGGCAAGGTGTACTCTATACAACATCATGCAATAAAGTTTGTCAGTGAATGGTGGTAGGTCGGTGGTTTTCTCCGGGTACTCCAGTTTCCCCCACCAATAAAACTGACGCCACGATATAACTGAAATATTGTTGAATGTGTCGTTTAACACCATAAACCAAACCATGGCAAATACAACATCCTATGACCATTATAGCTCTAAAAGAACATTAGATCAAGGCCGTTCTTCACAATAGCAATACAACTACTTCAATAGATTAGAAATATAACACACATATATGAGTATGATAGATAACAGACGGTTAAAGATTTGGAGTGTAGTATACAACCGACCAATGTATGGTAAAGTTTAAGATGTTATTAAAGGGCTCGCAATTCTACTGTTACTAATAAAGTCTTCGATACTTTTGTCTTATGTTTGCCACAATACCCGGTATTGATTTGGGGGGGGGGTGGTGCTTGGAAGTATTACAACCAGACAAATATGACCGACCAGCTACAATTGGTGGCAAGCAAAGGAAAACTGTATAACTGTACCTACTACATAGTACAACATTGAAAATACATCGCATCGTACTCGACTTTATATGTCGATATAGATTTGCCCCTATCCCAATTTCCCAGAGCGTTGAGGGTACAACTTCCATTTTTCCCCATCCATATGTTTAGATGCTATTTTTGCAGTTTTCAGCTATAAATGAGTGAACTAAACAATGATAAATAGAAGCAATCGATCAGACAAAAATGACATAATCAAATATTTCATCTCTATTTATGATTGTTGATAAGATGTGACATTCAGAAACATGTCAACACGTGCCCTTGATTTGTGTCTATCGTAGTCACGTAGTTTTGTTCAGTTGACTGTGTCATACAACAACGCCCTTTAAACAAATAATGCAATATTGCCAGGTGATTCATATTATCCATTCGTATCGATCCAGGAAGTAAACATTACAACTAGCCTTCTACAGATATGCCGAACTACTTTGAAAATATAAGGAAAATGCACATGCCGAACTTGTATTCATTTTCCCGCCCATAATCTGACATTGACAAAATGGGCTCCAAGGACCGATTTTAGAAGAAAAATAACACGCACATATACATCTGTAGTAATTTTTCATTCTATTATAATGTTTAAGTCGGTTCTATATTTTGCATTTCAAGCAGAAAATGACTATTTATACAAGGAAGGTCAATTCTTAATTGTTCTGCCTAACTCGTTGCTTTCTTCTTTCGCTTCAAAAGAGATATATAAATAGTTGACACACTTGATTTAGTTTATGATATATTTATAACGGGAATATTTCATGTTTTATCTTGAATTACAACAGGTGCATACATATCATATACGAAATCATATTATTGTCTTGCAGAGACAAACAGAAGGCCTTTGCATCTAAAAATCAAACTTTCAGCTATAAAATTACTTGATCATATAGTTAACTCCCCAACTTTCATAAACATTTAATTGAGAAAAAAAAATTCTAGGTTCCTATAGAAAATAAACTGTTTGAAATTGAGGTTATATTCATGTATCATCATGCAAATCATGACGCATTTCTGACAAACATTAAAAGTATTATCAATAAAATTGTTGAAGGTCAAAAAAACAAAATAAATGTAGACTGACAAAAAATTAAACTAATAACTATCCCCCTTTTTTACTGAAAGTGCTCTTCTGGTCTAAAATTGACATTAAAAACCTAATTTTAGTTAATCCAATCCAGATTTATCAGTATTTTCCAGTCTATTATGATAAAAACAAGTATATTATGACAAGATTTTGGAAGCTTAAACAGCAACTGCTGATGTTTAAAATGACATATCATTGTTATGTTAATGGTATATTAAAGCCAAATTGTATTTGGCATTAATATAAGGACAGACCCCATCTCCAAATGAGCCAAAATGTTGTATCAAAGAGGTTACTGATAAGCTAGACCCAATCATACTACATTTCTATAAGATAGTAAATGTGTATCACAACTCTCAGATAAATCGAGAAAAACTGGAATCTTAGTATTCCTAAGAAAAATTGCAACATAAAATGATATTAGAAACACACAATTCTCAGACAAACCCAGGAAAATTGGAATCTTAATATTTCTGGGGAATACTGCAAAATAACATGATACTACAGATCCTAACAGAAAGCTTGTAAATAGCAAAGACACTCTGTCACTTCTGTCTCGGTATTTCATGTTTTTACCGGTTAAGCACAAGTTTCAACAATCTTTCAGCTATATTTTAGTCAATGTTTTATTTGTGGATACAACGGGAGTAACAATAGAAAACAATTATCTTCCAAAAACTGAAAAACTTCATCACTACGTAGTATTAAGTAAGCAAGGTCATGTGTGAGGGTCAATCTCACAAACATTAGTGGTGATAGGCTTTGACTACAAAAAGGAGAAGTAATTCTAACTCTCATGTAATCACTGCCACCGCAACCCCCTTGTCGTTTGAGTTGATTTTGAAATAATAGACAAATACAGTATCTAGAGGATTATTTTATGAAATGAGAGACTCTGGTAAGCTATCTCTCCACTCTAATTATCATAGGACAATTATGGTAACAGGAGAATATAGATTAGTATGGCTAACAATCCTCAAATCATTAAAGCTTCTGTCATAAAAATAGATCAAAATATCAATGTGACATTAATAAAAAAATAAAAAATCTAAAACTTTTGGTAATAATGATCAATATGTGTCTGTTCCTATGGCAATAGATGTAACGTACCTGGTGAAATTTGAGAAAGGACAAGACATAAATGTTTCAGTGATTTTAGTTTGAATGAGATAAAATACATGAACAACATCAGCTATTAATATTGTATTGATACCAGATGTATTTCATTTGATGGAGTATAATATCAATAACTATTTCTATTATAGAAAACTACAACATTAAAATGAATATATAAAATAATATTAATAAAAACCATCAACTACCATCTTATATGAGATCAGATTTAACATCTAGTTGCATGTATACTTTATAAGGAACCAGGAGAGAACTTATGCTTTTGGCCTGATAAATAGTGTGGTCTTTCAATAATCAATTGTCATTTAAGGAAAACTGCTCATATCCATCCCTTGTCTGCAATTACACATTGAAGACAAACAAATTTGACAGATGATCAATGGGCGATAACTCCCAATATTTTGTAGAAAAAGAATGTGGGGAGGTATATCTGAAGTCTACTCAACAATCAACCAGGGCCGTCGCTACATTGAGGCAAACGCCTTTTGGCGCAAATGCCAAAATTAAATATGCAAAGAACATTATGGGGGAAAGTAAAGATTAAAAAATAATCTTCATGATTCACAACCACATGTTCAGCCTAAAACAATACGATTCACAACCACTGGCTCAGCATAACACACCACGATTCACAACTACTGGCTCGTCATGATTCACAACCACTGGCTCAAAATAACACAACATAATGCACAACCACTGGCTCGGAATAAAACAACATGATGCACAACCAATGGCTCATAATAATACACCATGCTTTACAACCACTGGCCCAGAATAACTCACCATGACTCACAACCACAGGTTCAGTATGATAAACCATGATTCACAACCACTGGCGCAGCATAATTAACCATGATTCACAACCACTGGCTAGCTCAGAATAACACACCACGTTTCAAAACCACTGGCTCATCATAATTCACCATGTTTCACAACCACTGGCTCAGCATTACCCACAATGATTCACAACCACTGGCTCAGAATAACACTCCATGATTCACAACCACTGGTTCAGCATGATAAACCATGATTTACAACCACTGGTTCAGTATGATAAACCATGATTCACAACCATTGGCTCATCATGATAACCCATGATTCACAACAACTAGCGCAGCATAATATACCATGATTCACAACCACTGGCTCAGCTTAACAAACCATGATTCACAACCCCTGGTTCGGCATAGCACACCATGATTCCCAACCACTGGGGTAAGCATAATACATAATATTTCACAACCACTTTGCTCAGCATAGCACACCATGATTCACAACCACTGGCGCAGAATAACACACCATGATTCACAACCACTGGACCAGAATAACTCACCATGATTCACAACCAGTGGCTCAGAATAACACACCATGATTCACAACCACTGGCTTAGTATGATCAACCATGATTCGCAACTACTGGTTCGCCATAATACACCATGATTCCCAACCAATGGGCTCAGCATAGCACATCATGATTCACAATCACTTTGCTCAGCGTAACACATCATGATTCACAACCACTGGGCTTGGCATAACACACCATGATTCACAACCACTGGGCTTGGCATAACACACCATGATTCACAACCACTTGCTCAGTATAACTCAAATGATACGCAACCACTGGCCCAGAATAACACAACATGATTCAGAACCACTGGCTCAAAATAATACACCATGATTCACAACCACTGGGCTTGGCATAGCACATCATGTTTCACAACCACTGGCTCAGCATAATAAACCATGATTCACAACCACTTGCTCAGAATAACACAACACGATTCAGAACCACTGGCTCAGAATAATACACTATGATTCACAACCACTGGGCCAGGCATAGCACATCATGATTCACAACCACTGGCTCAGAATAACAAACCATGATTCAAAACCTCTGGTTTGGCATAACACACCATGATTCCCAACCACTGGCCGAGAATAACAAACCATGATTCGAAACCTCTGGTTCGGCATAACACACCATGATTCCCAACCACTGGGGTCATCATAACATATCATGATTGACAACCATTTTGCACAGCATAACACATCATGATTCACAACCACTGGCTGAGAATAACACACCAAGATTCACAACCACTGGCTTAGTATGATAAACCATGATTCGCAACTACTGGTTCGGCATAAGACACCATGATTCCCAACCACTAGGCTCAGCATACCACATCATCATTCACAATCACTTTGCACAGCATAACGCATCATGATTCACAACCACTGGGCTTGGAATAGCACACCATGATTGACAACCACTGGCTCAGAATAATACACCATGATTCACAACCACTGGGCTTGGCATAGCACATCATGTTTCATAATCACTGGCTCAGAATAACACACCTTGATTCACAACCACTGGCTCAGCATAATAAACCATGATTCACAACCACTTGCTCAGTATAACTCACATGATTCGCAACCACTGGCTCAGAATAACAAAACATGATTCGCAACCACTGGCTCAGAATAACAAAACATGATTAAGAACCACTGGCTCAGAATAATACACCATGATTCACAACCACTGGCTTGTCATTGCACATCATGATTCACAACCACTGGCTCAGAATAACAATCCATTATTCAAAACCTCTGGTTCGGCATAACACACCATGATTCCCAATCACTGGGGTCATCATAACACATCATGATTCAAAACTATTTTGCTCAGCATAACACATCATGATTCACTACCACTAGGATTGGCATAGCACACCATGATTCACAATCACTAGCTCAGAATAACACACCATGATTCACAACAACTGGCCGAGAATAACACACCATGATTCACAGCCACTTGCATAGTATGACAAATCATGATTCAGAACCACTGACTCAGCATAATAAACCATGATTCCCAACCACTGGCTCAGCATGATAAACTACTGATGCATAACAACTGGGCATGGCATAGCACACTATGATTCACAATCACTGGCTCAGAATAACACACCATGATTCCCAACCACTTTGCTCAGCATAACACATCATGATTCACAACCACTGGGCTTGGCATAACACACCATGATTCACAACTACTAACTCAGAATAACACACCATGATTCACAACCACTGGCCCAGCAAAACTCACCATGATTCATTACCACAGGCTCAGAATAGCACACCATGATTCACATCCACTGGCCGAGAATAACACACCATGATTCACAGCCACTTGCATAATATGATAAGTCATGATTCAGAACCACTGGCTCAGCATAATAAACCATGATTCACAACCACTGGCTCAGCATGATAAACCATCATTCATAACTACTGGTTCGGCATAACACACCATCATTCCCAACCACTGGGATCAGCATAGCACATCATGATTCACAAGCACTTTGTTCAGCATAGCACATCGTGATTCACAACAAATGGGCTTTACATGGCGCACCATGATTCACAACCACTGGCTCAGAATAACACAGAATGATTCACAACCATTCGCTCAGAATAATACACCATGATTCACAACCACTGGCTCAGAATTACACACCATGATTCACAACAACTGGTTCAGCATAACACACAATGATTCACAACCACTGGATTAGCATAACACACAATGATTAAAAACTACTGGATCACCATAACGCACTATGATTCACAATCACTGGCTCAGTATACCACACCATAATGCATAACCACAGGCTCAGCATAGCACACCATGATTCACAACCACTGATTCAGCATAACACACAATGATTTACATCCAATGGCTCAGCATAACTCACCATGATCCACAGCCACTAGCTCAACATAACACACCATGATTCACAATCACTCGCTCAGCATAACACACCATGATTTACAAAAACTGGCTCAGCATTGCACACTATAATAAACAACCAATGGCTAAGCATAACACACCATGAATCACACTCAATGGCACAGTATAACACAACATGATTCACAACCACTTGCTCAGGATAACATATGATTCACAACTACTGTCTCAGCATAACACACCATAATTTACAACCGCTGGCTCAGCATAACGTATGATTCACAACTACTGCCTCAGCATAACACACCATGATCCGCAACCACTGGCTCAGCATAACACAAAATAATTCAAAACAACTGGCTTAGCATAACACACCATAATACACAACCACTGGATCAGCTTAACACACCATGATTCACAAACAGTGCCTCATCATAACTCACAAAAATTCACAACCACTGGGCTCAGCATTACCCACGATGATTCACACCAACTGGTTCAGAATTACACACCATGATTCACAACAACTGGTTCAGCATAATACACAATGGTTCACAACCACTGGCTCAGCATGATAAACAATGATTCATAACTACTGGTTCGACATAACACATCATGATTCCCTACCACTGGGATCAGAATAGCACATCATGATTCACAAGAACTTTGCTCAGCATAACACATCGTGATTCATAACAACTGGGCTTGACATAGCGCACCATGATTCACAACCACTGGCTCAGAATAACACAGAATGATTCACAACCATTAGCTCAGAATAATACACCATGATTCACAACCACTGGCTCAGAATAACACGCCATGATTCACAACCACTGGCTCAGCATAACACACCATGATTTACAACCACTGGCTCAGCTTAATTCGCTCTGATTTACAACCACTAGCTTAGAATAACACAACACGGTTCACAACCACTGGCTCAGAATAACACACCATGATTCACCATCACTGGCACAGTATAACACACTTGATACACAACCACTGGCTAAGCATAACACACCATAATTCACACCCACTGGCTGTCTCAGAATAACACCATAATTCACACCCACTGGTTGTCTAAGTATAACACGCTACGATTCACAACCACTGGCTCATTATAACTCATCATGTTTCACAACCACTGGGCTCAGCATTACCCACAATGATTCACACCAACTGGCTCAGAATTACACACCATGATTCACAACCACTGGCTCAGAATAACACAGAATGATTCACAACCATTCGCTCAGAATAACACACCATGATTCACCATCACTGGCTCAGTATAACACACTTGATGCACAACCACTGGCTAAGCATAACACACCATATTTCACACCCACTGGCTGTCTCAGAATAACACCATGATTCACACCCACTGGCTGTCTCAGAATAATACGCTACGATTCACAACCACTGGCTCATTATAACTCACCATGTTTCACAACCACAGGGCTCAGCATTACCCACAATGATTCACACCAACTGGCTCAGAATTACACACCATGATTCACAACAACTGGTTCAGCATAACACACAATGATTCACAACCACTGGATCAGCATAACACACAATGACTAAAAACTACTGGTTCACCATAACACACAATGATTCACATCCAATGGCTCAACATAACACACCATGATTCACAACCACTGGCGCAGCATAACACCCCATGATTTACAAAAACTGGCTCAGCATAACACACCATGATAAACAACCAATGGCTAAGCATAGCACACCATGAATCACACTCAATGGCACAGTATAACACAACATGATTCACAACCACTTGCTCAGTATAACATATGATTCACAAATACTGTCTCAGTATAACACACCATAATTCACAACCGCTGGCTCAGCATAACGTATGATTCACAACTACTGCCTCAGCATAACACACCATGATCCGCAACCACTGGCTCAGCATAACACAAAATAATTCAAAACAACTGGCTTAGCATAACACACCATAATACACAACCACTGGATCAGCTTAACACACCACGATTCACAAACAGTGCCTCATCATAACTCACAAAAATTCACAACCACTGGGCTCAGCATTACCCAC
>MJUT01064900.1:255099-271273 GCA_002080005.1 Gigantidas platifrons | reverse complement strand
TTAAATAAACAATCTTTCTAAAATGTATGAATTTGAAATATTATATGATACTCACTCATGCAATTAAGCAATTTTCTGAAAATCTTAATTCAAATGTTTTTAATATTTGTTTATAAATTTAGAATTATCATAATTTTGAAAAGTATTATTTAATTGTGATTGTGTATACTTATTGTTTTTTTGTTATTTCGATAAACTATGATAAGAAAAATATCTGGGCTTATAATATCCTAATTTATTTTCATGAAGTATGATATAAATATTTACGCTTATATTTAATTATAATATCCTATTTTATTTTCATAATGATAGATGTTAAAATATATGTGCTTATAATATCCTAATTATCTTTATAAAGTTTGATATTAAATATATGATTTTTTGTTTGTTATTTCCATAAAATATGTTCTTAAATACCTACTTCCTATTTAGTTTATTCACTCAATACTCACAAAAACACAAGACAACTTTAAATTAAAAATGTATTGTGGACTTGGAATACATTGAGATCTTACCAGATTGACACTAATTAAACATGACTAGTCATATTTATATAACAAATAATCTATTTAGCCTATGCCAACAATATATTTTCACTTTTTATATATATATTTTTTTAAATATTGGCATAGGTTGAATGAAGCTATGAGGTATGCCAGGTATTTATCAGACTATGCCTTGAGCTGTACTGTATACTGAACTGCCTCATCCTAGTCTGAACTAACATTATATAAAAACACCTTCCAGCTCTGATAAAATTATTTATAAGGAAAGGGAGATAATTTGTATTCATTGCACAAAAAGGTAGTTAGATGAGTGATTGTTGTTTAACACCAATTCAGCGATTTATCAGCCAAAATATGGCGAGAGCAAGTTAATTTTCAAAGGGATCATGATAAAGTCTGCTTTGTACTAGACCAACGCGCTGAGTCATGTATGTATAGAGCTAGCTCACTGAAACAACAATCCACACTCGCCTTTTCCCCCGTTTCTAAGCCCATACACATATTACCTATATGCTTGGACAGTGCACAAGTATTGTATATGTATAACATATGGCATGTATGTATCTGAAATATTTATACTCAAAGTACATTTTACAAATTAGGCTTTGCAAATTCTCTAAAATTGAGCATTGTATATTGCACAGTGACTTCTGAATTTCTAAAGTAATATGTCTATGTTCTTTTTTTTCAGATGGGCCATCTGAATACCAAAATATAAAAATATGAAAATATAAAAAAAATCAAAAAAGACTGACTTGAGAGCCATGCTTTAATTCTGTTGTAAATATTGTCATGTTTATTATAATCATTATTTTATTACTTTTGGATATCTTACTAGTTTTTCAATAAAATATTTTAAGATTTAATATGTCCTTTATTTTATGCTATCGATTATTTCAATGTATAGTTGTTTTCTGGGTCTTTAATACACAAGATACAGGAGTGCCAGGAGAATACGTATGATCTGTCGTAATGTATCGTTGTGGTCTTTAATACACAAGATACAGGAGTGCCAGGAGAATACGTATGATCTGTCGTAATGTATCGTGTATACATTTATTCTATATTATAATATGTACATTGCTCTAAATTTAATATTCTATATTTTTGTATTAAATTGTATAGTGCGGGGATAAAACCATAAGACACACACGGGTTTATTTTTACGAATTGCAGTGGTTTGGTTTTTGGCTTGGTTTTATGGTCACTTTCAACAATATTTCAGCTATATCGTGGCAGTCAGTTTTATTTGTGGAGGAAACCGGAATACCCGGAGAAATTCACCGACCAGTCGTAAGTTACTGACATACTGCGAATTTCACGATTGGTTTCTTGGACTGAAATAAGAATATATTCCATTTAGATGTAAAGTAATACTTTCAAAGAAACCGTAGAAAACAGCCAAATGATTTGAATTTTCAATTTAGATTGGATGGGAAGCGTTTAGCACTCTGCGTTTCTAGCATCCAAAATAAGCAGGGTCAATCCAATAAAATAAGCTAAAAGACACAGGTTAGAAACACACGGTGTCTTATGTCTTATTCTAAGAATATGTCCAGTTCGACCTCTTCTCCCTTAACCTATGTTATAGCGTATTCGTCAACGGGATCCATCATTATTTTGAACAAAAAGTAATCTACAAAGTCCTGTAATGCTTTTTTTGTAATTTGCAATTGTAAATGCAAATCTAATTGATATAATTATAAGATACAATTGGCAGTTTTATTCTGAAAATACTGAGGAACATGGGAAGTGAATTCTTTATGATTCATGAGGTTGTTAAGATTGACAACACCAATTCCTTTATTGGCAAGACTAAAATGAAGGAACGGTTTGTTGTCTTATGATTTTTAGTCCGTCAGGACTGGTTTAGAAATCCGAAATTCAGTCATATCACAAATAATACTAACCAGTGTGTAATTATTGAGTAAAACCCTGTAGAGTTGATAATGTTGATAAATCTCACTTAGCACATTAATTGTCAATATTTTACGTGTATGAAACAAATTTGCAATTTTAAAAGTCTATATTTTAGTTTTTAATAAATAACGGTCATAACAAAATTACCGAACACAGAGCAATCTTACAAAGGGAAATTAAAAACTCATAAATCAATAAACAGACAAAATCAGTCAACAACCGGGAAATTGGAAAACCGCAATGGTCCTGATTTAATTTCATTCTAGTCTTTTAAATTATAGATTCGTCTATATGAATTTGATATGAAGTAAAGATTTGTATATATACAGATGTTTATGTAATTCATGTCTGTATACTGATGCATTTTTAATTTGCTTTTTGGCAACTGTCCAATATATTGCCCATTTCAATCTTTTATGATACCAAGGTAGGGTGATTAAGTTTTCCGATAACACATTTTTCCCAATAATTACAAAATAACATTCAGGATATTTATGGCCCTAAAGACTGAAATTGTATACATCTATTGATTGTTTTCTTTTAGTTGTACTGAACTGTTGATCACATTTTATTTAATCCCCAACTACTATTAGTATTTAAATATAGCGTCGCATAATAGTTGTGCAACACGCTAAGCCAGGGGAAATGACACTGTAAGAATGATTCAAAATCCAAACATCAGGAAGAACCTCTCTAATATCATTGACCTAAATCTAGCTATGTTTGTTCTACCCATGATATTACAAATATTTAAATGGGTCTTGGGGCTTTCATGTCGTTAAATTCTTACTAGACTTCTAGCAATACCTCCAGTGGTAAGGGTTAACACACATCTCAAAGTGGGGGCTTTCATGTTAACTTCTGACTAGACTTTTAGCAATACCTCCAGTGGTAAGAGTGTAAGACACATCTCAAGGTAGGATTTCATTAGTCAGGTCGATAAAGTCTTCATAAGTGTCCTACATTTCCTTCTCCAAGAAGTGTGGTAATCACGATTGAGTTGAAGCAATCTCTGAAATAAAATTGTATATATATAATTTAGTGCACACGACGCGTTCATAAGATCCATGTGACGATACACATCGATAGACCAAACTGAATATTTACATGTCCACTGTGGTCGTTGCTATATTTGGATATTCACCGTGGCCGTAGCTATATTTAGATATCCACTGTGGATGTATTTATATTTAGATATCTACTGTGGTCGTAGTTGTATTTAGATACTCACTGTGATTGTAGTTATATTTAGATATCCACTGTGGTGTCAGTTATATTCATATATCTACTGTAGTCATAGTTATATTTAGATATCCACTGTGGTGTCAGTTATATTCATATACTCACTGTGATTGTAGTTATATTTAGATATCCACTGTGGTGTCAGTTATATTCATATATCTACTGTAGTCATAGTTATATTTAGATATCCACTGTGGTGTCAGTTATATTCATATATCTACTGTAGTCATAGTTATATTTAGATATCCACTGTGGTGTCAGTTATATTCATATATCTACTGTAGTCATAGTTATATTTAGATATCCACTGTGGTGTCTGTTATATTCATATATCTACTGTAGTCATAGTTATATTTAGATATCCACTGTGGTGTCAGTTATATTCATATATCTACTGTAGTCGTAGTTATATTTAGATATCTACTGTGATCGTGGGTATTTCAAGAGAACCACTATGGTCGTAGCTATATTTAGATAGCTACGGTGGCCATAGTTATATTTAGATATCTACTGTGTCCATGGCTATTTTTAGATATCCACTATGGTCGTAGCTATATTTAGATATCCACTATGGTCGTAGCAATATTTAGATATCAACTATGGTCGTAGCTATATGTAGATATCTACTGTGACGGTGTTCTTTTTTATATATCCACTATGGTCGTAGCAATATTTAGATATCAACTACGGTCGTAGCTATATGTAGATATCTACTGTGACGGTGTTCTTTTTTAGATATCCACTATGGCCGTAGTTATATTTAGATATCTGCTATGACCGTGGTTATTTCTAGATATGCATTATGGTCGTAGCTATATTTAGATGTCTACTGTGACCGTGGTTATTTTAGATATCTACTATAGTCGTAGTTATATTTAGATATCTACTGTGACTGTATTTATATTTAGATATCCACTGTGGTCGTAGTTATATTTAGATACACACTGTGACCGTATTTATATTTAGATATCCACTATGGTCGTAGATATATTTAGATATCTACTGTGAACGTTTTGAGTTTGAATCCCGCTCAGAGGGGGGGGTGTACTCTATGCAACATTATATGATAAAGTTTGTCACTGACATGCGGCAGGTCGGTGGTCATATCCAGTTTCCTCCACCAATAAAACTGACTGCCACGATATAACAGAAAAAATATTGAAAGTGGCGTCGAACACCATGCCCCTCCCCCTTAATCAAGTTGTGAAGATTTAAACGCCAGCAGTATTTGGAACAATAATAAATTTCCCAAAGGTAATCAAACAATTGTTTATATAAATAGGATAAAAAGGGAGTATCTCTACTGATTTGGTTGATATATCAGGTCAACTAATGACTTTAAAATTTTGAAAATTTAAAGAAACTTATAATGTTAAAACTAACTTCCTTAGCTTCCAAAGACAAAGTGTAATTTAAGGAATTCAATCTGATTTAAAATCGTTTAATATATCCTGTAATGATTTACAAAAAGAGAACCACCCCTTGCTATCAAACAATATGAAAATATTTTACAAACCAGAAAAAGCCTCAAAGGATATATATAATGTACTGAATAACAAAATATCAAACTGGAATGTGAAGAAAAATTATCATTGAAAGACTATTATTGGAATTAATGAAATGTAATATACAAAAAAACTCATTTTATTACTGTAAAGAAAATATGTTTTCCAACAACTACAAAATGATATAACCGATATTTTTGACCGGAAGATTTTAAATTGTATACATCTATTGTTGAGTTTTTTGTTAGTTATTCTGCAATGTTGATCGCATTGTAATTCGTTTTAATCTCAAACACTATTAGTATTTTAATATATTATTAGATAATAATTTTACAACACGCTAAGCCAGGTTACATGGCATTGGCATGTCCTCTGTAGGAATGTTTTAAAAACTGATACCAAAAATTAAGGGTGGGGGAGAGTACAATTGCCACATTTTTAATCGTTTTAAAACACTAAAACGTCTTGGCTTTACAAACTTCTTGATCACATGAATATGTCCAGTTGGAAAATTTTACTTCTAGTTATATAAAAAACAATAGAGCGGATATAGGATATTGCACTTAAAAAAAGGGGGGGGGGTATGAAAGTGTTTCTGATAAGATAAATCCATTTTGGAGATATATTCTCCTTAATTTGTCAGACCTTTTGCCAATAAAAGATGAAGAAGAAAACGCTATTATTAACATCTCGAGTAAACCCTTTTAGATTAATTTTAATATTAATAGAAATGTTTTTTTTTTTATTATTGAAACATATTATTAAAATGGTGTCTTCCTTTATTAATAATATTGTTTCTGAAGATCAACAATGTTTGTCATATCAGATATTTCAAAACAAATATATGTACAAACTTTATAGAATAGTATGGCATTGTCAGTGCAGTCCCAAAGGGATGGAAACACTTATTTCAGAGCATAAAAGACTGCATGCTATTTTTACTTGTAGCGTTGTTTATTGTAAGGATAACATTAAATGTGATAGTGCGTCAATTACCCCTAAATGTCCTCTAATCAAAGCTGTATTCATCGTTTAAAAGCAGATTGTCAAACTGTACATCTTAACGTAGGATGGTGAACCCTAATTCGGAAGCCATTTTGTCACGCATGAAGGCAATTTTGTACTTGTTATTGTAGGGATAACATTAAATGTGATAGTGCGTCAAATGTCCCCTATATATATATATAAACAACGATGTATCAATCGTTCGAAATCATGTTGTCCACTGTACATCAGTCATTACGTAGGATATTTCGTAACGGTCAACAATTGTACCTCTTAGATTGAAGCTGAAGTTCAAAGAAATAGATCATATAATGAAATTTGGACCTTCCACATTTTGAGCCCAATAGGGAAAATCATAATCATTAAAGCACAATGAACTAGACAACGCTTGTAGGGATGTTATATGACAACCGACCTTTTGATGGGGTCTTAAGATATTGAATCTAGAAATGTACATCAAAGGTCAAACATTAACGTGGATTAGAAGAATTTTTAAAAGCAGTTAAACAATCATTAAACGATTGCCATTTTCGGAGAATATTGATATTACAAATTTAGGATAATAACAAATAACACAATTTTAACATCCTTACTGGCAAGGCGTGCTTAATGCATGGAAAGAACTTCACAAAAAACAATTATTATTAAGTTCTTTGGCTGTCTTTGTATTTTGCTGAAGCCACAAACAGTATTAGTATTCTGATATTTTATCAGATAATAGTTGTACAATGTGCTAAGCTGGGTGACATGGCATTGAAATTACCTCTGTAGAAATAATTTAAAATTTGATACCAAAACTAAAGGGGAGGGGGTAAAATTGTCACACGTTGAATCTTTCTGTAAGGCACTATAATGTCTTGGCTTTACGAACTTCTTGTTCCATGAATACGTCCCCTTTGAAAAAGGGGCTCGGGTGGCTCAATGAGTTAGGTCATTGGATCTAACAGCTCATACAAACCTATCACCAATACGGCTTGGGTTCGCGCCCAGCCTTATAAATTACAAAAAGGGTGCACTCGACTCGCAGCCGCAAGTGATAAAGTTTACCAGTTGCTTGCCCAGGGTCGGTGGTTCTCACCGGGTACTCCCGGCTTCCTCATCCACTAAAACTGGTCGCCATGATATAGCTGAAATATTGCTGAAAGTGGCCTTCAACACCAAAATTCAAATTAAAATTAAAATTCCCCTTTGAAAATGATAGATACAAGTAATTATTATAATATAAATAACCTAAAGGAAAAAGAAAAAGTTTTAGAATTTGTGAAAATCTATAATTTAGCTGATCCATTCAGAAAAAAATTATCCACAAATGAACTGATTTATAGTGAGACAAAAAAATCCATTGAAGAAAGCATGATTCACAATAATTTACCATTATTTTCCAGAATATTTAATTAATTAATGGACTAAATTGTTATTACACGTTTTAATTTGGAATATTCCTTCAAAATTACATTTGTTTATACCTTAATTCATAAAACTTTACCATGTGTACAGTTGATATGAAATTTATTCAAGTCGGTACCGATTCGAGATCATTTTTGTGCAAAACCAGTGTTCATACAGCGTTGGGGTAAATATGCATGATAATGTACGATGTCGGACCCCTAATTCAGAAGCCAGTTTGTCACTGCTTTAAAGTTAGTCTTTACTTTTAGCATTATTTATTGTAAGGATAACATTAAATGTGATAGAGCTTCAAATGCCCCTAAATGTCCGTTAAACAACTGTGTATCCTTCGATCAAAAGCATGTTGTTAAACTGTACCCCATAACATAGCATATTTTGTGACGGTCAACCAGATCGTGATGGTGACAATATATATTTTTTTTGTTGCGATGACTTCAATTTAGGAGCAACTTAGCCTTACTTATGTAGCTTTTGTATCAGCAGCGGAGCTCTGTCCATAAAATCATTGTACTCGGCACAAGCTCTAGAAAAATGTATGAGTTGTGAAATGTAAACTCCATACGTTGGTGAAGCTGGACTATTGCTGCTGGGGTCAAAAAGCTATGTGTGTAAAGTGGGGATTGGATAGGGTTCCAGCAGATTTTCACTCTATGCACTGTTCAGTTGGTATGCGTACCGTTTTTTGTTTCTCTTAGCTTGAAGCTTAAGTTCAAAGAGATAGAACGTATAATAAAATTTTTGACCTTTCACATTTTAATCACAATAAGGAAAATCACAAGCAATAAACCATTTATTGTTTCTAAATTAAATATTTTTTTAACCTTACCAAGGCCGAGTATGGCGTTGATCAAAGAATTTAACTACAACATATTTTCCTTTATATGGGACAATAAATCAGAGATGTTATATCATAACCAACATGTTTTGGACGTTTTTAAGATGTTGAATCCCGAAATGTACAGCAATGGTCTACAATTAAGTAAGATTAGAAGAAATTTTAAAAGCAGTTCAAAAATCATTAAATTATTGCCATTTTCTGCGAATATTGATATTACAAATTTAGAATAATTAGGCACAATAACAAAATAGAAAAATTCTTACTGGCAAAATGTGCTTAATGCATGGAATGATCTTCACAAAAACAAATAACATTAAGTTCTGAGGCCGTCGTGATCGTATGCATATGGTAGTTGGGTTTACAACTACCTATGCAATCAGTACAATTGTGAAATGTAAACTCCATACGCTGGTGAAGCTGGAATATTGCTGCTGGGATCACAATTCTATGTGTGTAAAGTGGGATTGGATAGGGTTCCTGCAGATTTTCACTCTATGCACTTCTTAGTTGGTATAAGTGACATTTGTTTTGTTTCTCGCAGATTGAAGCCCAAGTTCAAAGAAATAGAACATATAATGAAACTTTGGGCCTTCCAAATTTTGACCCCAATAGGGAAAATCACAATCATACCGATTCTATATTACAACCACACTGTGTTAGGGGTCTTAAGATGTTGGATCTAGAAATGTACATCAAAGGTAAAAAATGAACGTGGATTAGAAGAGTTTTTTAAAGCAGTTCAAAAATCATTGAAATATTGCCATTTTCTGAGAATATTGATATTACAAATTTAGAATAATTAGGTCCAACTACAAAATTGAAAAATTCTTACTGGCAAGATGTGCTTAATGCATGTAATGATCTCCAAACGAAACAATTAACATTAAGTTTTGAGGCCGTCGTGGTCGTATTGCAGTTGGGTTTACAACTACCTATGCAATCAGTAGTTATCACCACTAACGTTGACAGTTCGAATTCCGCTCAGGGGAGGTGTACTCGATACAACATTATATGATAAAATGTGTCAGGTCGGTTGTTTTCACCGATTTCCTACACCAACAAAACTGACTGTTACGATATAGCTAAAATATTGCTGAAAGTGGCGTTAAACACCATAAACCTCCTCTCATTAAGTGTTGATGATGTAAACGCCACCAGTATTTGGAACAAAATCACTGCGGGTAATCAAACAATTGTTTATATAAATACGATAAAAAAGGAATACAAATTAGTAAAACAGGAGCATTTGATTAATATATCAGGACAACTAATGCCTTTCGGGAATTTTAAAGAAACTTATAATGTTAAAATTAACTGCCTTAGTTACCAAAGAGTAATTTGTGCAATTAAGTCTTATTTAAAATCGTTTAACTTATCCAGTAATTGATATACAAATATGAATTGCCTCTTATTACCAATATTTTACAAATCAGAAAAAGGCTAAAAAGATATGTATAATGTACCGAATAACAAAATATCAAACTGAAATGATAAGAGATTTGGTCAAAAATGTTCTTGAAAGAGCATTATTGGAATTATTTAAATGTACATAATTTGCCAAATAACTCATTATAAAAATAATAAAACAGAATGAAATCAATCATAATATTGAACGAAACTTGTAATGATACCAAGACAACGTGATTAAGATTCAAAAATTTTATTACTGTAAAGAAAATATGTATTTCCAAATACAAAGAAAGGTAAAGGATATTTATGACCGTAAAGTTTTTAATTGTATACATCTATTGTTGAGTTTTGTGTTAACCTATCTGCAATGTTGATCGCATTGTAATGTGCTTAAACCACAAACATTATTAGTATTTTAATATTTTATCAGAAAATAGTTGTGCAACTCGCTAATCCAGGCGACATGGCATTGGAATGTTCTCTATTGGAATAATTTAAAATTTGATGCCAAAAATAAGGGGGGAAGGGGTTAAAATTGCAACATACTAAATCTTTATGTAAGACACTAAAATGTCTTGGCCTTACAAACTTCTTATTCCCATGAATATGTCCCCTTGGAAAAAATTACTGGCGGAAATGAGATATTATACATAAAAAAGGAGAGTTGGAAAGTATTTCTGATAAGTTAAATTTATTTCAGAGAGATATTCTTCTTTATTTGTCAGAACTATTGCCAAGAAAGATGAAAAGGAAAACAGTAGTATTAACACCTTGAGTCAACCCATACTACGGTGCGACAGCGATGCGACTGCTTTGCGATGTCGCTTTCAACATCGCTACCCCATCGCAGTGACAACGAACGTCATCGCTGACCATCGCTAGCAAAAAAAATCGTCGCAAGGATCATCGCTAGCTGTCACAGCAGAGTTGAAATTATTTTAACTTTCTAGCGATATCGCTACAGTCGCTGAGTAATTGCCATCTGAAATCATAAAAAAATATTATCAAAATCACTAGGCAACACGAACTAAAAAGCTTATTTCAGAGTATGGAAGACTGCATAATATTAAAAAATGACATTGTCGACAGATTAAAAAGTGATAAAGAAAAACTTTGCAAATATTTTTATAAATTGTATTTAGAAAACATAGAAGAAAGTCCCTTTAAGTCGCTAAAAGAAATGGGCACAGGAACTAGGAGTACAAATAGATAAGTGGGGTTTTATTTATTCGTCCCCTTTTATGGAAACACTAAACTCCAAAACTTTCAGTTCAAACTTTCCAATATAATTACTGTTGCAAACTCTTTTCTTTTCAAGTGTGGCTTAACGGAAAAAGAACTATGCATCTTTCTGCACAGAAACTAAATAGAGTTTGTTGCATCTGCTTAGAGAATGCACCTATAGAAAAAATAATGGCTTTCATTAGTAAATGCGTTGGTATATTGCGGGCTTAACATGCAGTATATAAATACACCTACTATTATTTTGGGTAAAGCGAATCCTTTAGATCCAGATAACACTAATAATCAAGCCATTTTGATTTTAAAGTATTATTTATATAAATTTAAATATCTTAGTGATAAACCCAGTATAAATGGTGGTCCACAATATTTCTTATCCTCTGCACACAAAGAATATATACGTAAAATGTGGTTGCCATTCGAAACTGTCCTTGGTGTTTGAAGTTTTAGCACAGTGTTTGTTTCCATTTGTCACCTCGATAATGTGTTTATAAGTGTCTGTGATTTCCTTCTACAAGAAAATGGTAGTCACGGCTTAGTTTAAGGTGTTTATAAGTGTCTGGGATTTCCTTCTACAAGAAATATGGTAGTCACGGCTTAGTCTGAGGTGTTTATAAGTGTCTGTGATTTCCTTCTACAAGACATATGGTAGTCACGGCTTAGATTAAGATGTTTATAAGTGTGTGGGATTTCCTTCTACAATACATATGGTAATCACGGCTTAGCTTAAGGTGTTTATAAGTGTGTGGGATTTCCTTCTACAAGACATATGGTAGTCACGGCTTAGTTTAAGGTGTTTATGGTGTCTGTGATTTCCTTCTACAAGACAGATGGTAGTCACGGCTTAGTTTAAGGTGTTTATAAGTGTCTGGGATTTCCTTCTACAAGAAATATGGTAGTCACGGCTTAGTTTAAGGTGTTAATAGTGTCTGTGATTTCCTTCTACAAGACATATGGTAGTCACGGCTTAGTCTAAGGTGTTTATAAGTGTCTGTGATTTCCTTCTACAAGACATATGGTAGTCACGGCTTAGCTTAAGGTGTTTATAAGTGTCTGTGATTTCCTTCTACCAGACATACGGTAGTCACGGCTTACTTTAAGTAATCACAGAAATAAAATTGTAGATGTTTGATTTAGTGAGCACGACGCTTTCATAAGATATCTATATCCACCAATGCCCCATTCAGAATATGTGAATTTATGTCTACTGTGGCCACAGTTATATTTAGATATTCACTGTTGTCTTAGCATTAGCTAGATATGTACTGTGGCCGTTGTTATATTACATATGTACTGTGGTTGCACTTACAGTTTGATATCCACTGTGGCCGTAGCTATACCTAGATGCCCAATGTGGCCGTAGTTATATTTAGATGTCTACTATGATCGTAGCTATATTTGTATATATATATTCATTGTGTTCGTAGCTATATTTAAATATCTACTGTGTCCGCAGCTATATTTAGATATATACTGTGGTCATAGTTATGTCTAGATATCTATTGTATCCATAGCTCCATGTAGATGTCCACCGTTGCCGCAGTTATATTTAGATATTCACTGTTGGCATAGCTATCGCTAGATATGTACTGTGGCCGTTGTTATATTACATATCTACTGTGGTTGCACTTATAGTTTGATATCCACTGTGACCGTAGCTATACCTAGATGCCCAATGTGGCCGTAGTTATATTTAGATGTCTACTATGACCGTAGCTATATTTGTATATATATATTCATTGTGTTCGTCGCTATATTTAGATATCTACTGTGTCCGCAGCTATATTTAGATATATACTGTGGTCATAGTTATGTCTAGATATATATTGTATCCATAGCTCTATGTAGATGTTCACCGTTACCGCAGTTATATTTAGATATTCACTGTTGTCATAGCTATAGCTAGATATGTACTGTGGCTGTTGTTATATTACATATCTACTGTGGTTGCACTTATAGTTTAATATCCACTGTGGTCGTAGCTATACCTAGATGCCCAATGTGCCCGTAGTTATATTTAGACGTCTACTATGGTCGTAGCTATATTTGTATATATATATTCATTGTGTTCGTAGCTATATTTAGATATCTACTGTGTCCGCAGCTATATTTAGATATATACTGTGGTCATAGTTATGTCTAGATATCTATTGTATCCATAGCTCTATGTAGATGTCCACCGTTGCCGCAGTTATATTTAGATATCTACTGTGACCGTAGTTATATTTATATATTTACTGTGGCCGTTTTTATATTCATAAGAGGCATGACCTTCTTACCCTTCACGATCACATGAGTTCACCCCTGGTTTTTGAGGGGGAGTCCATGTTGCTCATTTTTAGTTGTTTTGTGTTGTTGTTCTATTAAGTGTCTTTATGTTCTAACTACAAAGACATGTACAGCAGCTGTATAGCCTTAAGACAGTGAAATCATCTTACTACAAAAACATGTCTAATCTGCTGTATAACCTTAAAAAACAGTGAAATCATCCTACTACAAAAACATGTCTCATCTGCTGTATAACATAAAAAAAAACAATGAACAAAAGTGTATTTTCAAAATTAGTAAAGAGAACTTGTCTATAAGTAATGTAACCATTTCAATATTGTATTTGATGCTAAATGAATTCTTGAACACCGGTCATCAATTGTCTGTGATATTAGATTTTTAAAATAAATGTATTTGAAAAGTTCTTTACTACTTGTCTATGAACAACTTTTTATCAAAGAAAAAAGAAGATGAAGAAGAAATATCCCACAGCCACGGTTCGGGATAAAATCCGCCAACCCATGTTAAAATTCAAAACACAGTATGTCTTCCATGAATTATTTCTTAAATGAACAATTTACTATTTTACTTCAGCTGATTTTGAATATTCTGTTGAGGTTGTTCATGAAGATTATTTTTCAAGTAGTGAAGCCTATTTTCGGCAGTTGCTCCAGGGTGGCACTAGAATCTTATTAAAGTCTCTGGGCTAACTCTCACCTGGGTCTGTAAACGCAACCCTTTACTGTCAGAAAGAAGGACAGGTATTCTTTGTGGTTGTAAAAGGGGATCTGGTCGCAGTAGCGCAATTTCGTTGATAACACGCCAGTCGTTCATTACCTGATGATGATGGCCGCCGAACTCGAAACCGAGGTCCACCACGTGTAATCTCCTGACGATCAACAAAACATACATATTGCAAAATATTCTTTAAAAATCACATATACACTGCTAATCTATCAACAAATTTAGGTTCTCCATCTAAGACACACGCTTGGCCTTTTGTATTTCGGGAACTAATAAATAACAGCAGAGAGGTAAAAACGTATATTTGTCAAAATTTTACACACAATCTAACAATTGTAGCATACCGGTCGGAAACAGATTCCGGATACATAATATACACGTATGCGTCAAAAGGGAGATAACTCATGGAAACGCGATGACCATGCAAAGTACTCGTTTACACTTGCTCCCAAATAATTTTAAATTATTTGGTTTTACAATCTTTTGATTTGAGCGTACCTGCTGAAGGCTATTTCAGAATGGCTATGTGTACACTAAACTGGGTTAAGGGAGTTATTGTTTTTAATGCCACTTCCAACAATATTACAGGTACGTGGCGGTCAGGTTTATTGGTGGAGCAAATCCGAGTACCGAGTCAGATTATAGACAAATTATTCAGTAAACAAATACCCTTTTCATCGAGAAAGGTATAAGATCACACTACAACTGATAGCCTATCGTGTTCAACTGCTGTAACCATTTCATATGACCTTTTACAAGTTCCAGTTCCGTGTCTAAAGCTGTAACGGCCAGTGTAAATCTACCGTCTTATCCTGGTATATATATATTAAACCAAACAGTGTTAGAATTAGATTTTGAAGCTGTCAAATATGTGTTCTTCCCTCGACGGGATTTGAACTCACACCATTGACACACTGCAGCACCATTCGTTTAGCCTTACGTCCAGCGCTCTAGACCACTTGACTACATCCATTCCTTAAAAAAAGAGCTTCAATAGTCGTAGTGTTACCTTATATATATATATAACAATTGTAACATACCGGTCAGAAACAATTCCGGATACATAATATACACGTATGCGTCAAAAGGGGGATAACTCATTGAAACGCGATAACCATGCAAAGTACCCGTTTACACTTGCTCCCAAAACTGGCATATATATATATATATATATATATATACGTAACAGAAATAAAGCATTTACAATGTTAAGTGTATGGACGGATGACATGTCAAGTTGTAAGTATACATACGTAGGGCAATGCATAATTAAATTCCTTTTAAATTCCTGTTTTCTCCCAAACGAGATTTGTTTTTCATCCGAAACAAAAATCTTATTTATTTTTTACATTAAAAGTGTTTTTCCAAAAGTTCTTAGTGTAAGGAACAGGGTCAAATAATTTATTTTTTTCATTTTTCATTATCTATATTTTTTATTTAACCATTGCTAATTTTTTTTAGTTTTGTGTTGTGCTATGGAAAGTAAGCTTTGTTTTGTTTCGTATTATTTTGTCAGTCTTCGTTATTTTCGTCTTGTGCCCAATTTTTCCAGTGTCTGGATTGTCCATTCTTGAATAATTTAATTTGATTTGAATATTTCAATCTGATTGGCTAATCCGCCTTGAGAAAATTTTGGTTATACTCGATAACCTGGGTTGGTATTGTGACGTCACTAATGTGTTCATCTGCCAACGGCAAATTCAAATAGTCACATGAAATAATCGTAATTAAAATCGAGGAATCAATATATTTCGTTTCAAAAAATTTAATTATAAGGAATATTTGAAATTGTTGAACAGGTTATACTTGCATAACCTGGTTTGGGTCAGTTTACGCTTTTCATAAACCGCTTCGCGGTTTATTAAGCGTAAACTGACCCAAGCCAGGTTATATCGTATAACCTGTTCAACAATTTCAAATATTCCTTAATTGTCTCTTCTGCTCTCTGTTAAGTTTTTATTTTCGTATGGATCTACCATTTAACTCTTAGAGGTGAGGTAAGGTGATATATTTTTCATGTGAAATAAAACTAAGATTTTTTAAACCAAAAAATTCGAAAGTTTTTTTTTTTTTTTTTTTTTTTT
>MJUT01064900.1:234053-245755 GCA_002080005.1 Gigantidas platifrons | reverse complement strand
GGTTTGCAGACAACTATTAGTGACATGGTACTCCTAGAATTTATGAAAATACAACTAAAGCTAAATTTAACATCACAAATATCCATTTTAGCTTTGTATTCGCACAATGAAGAAAAGGCTAAAATAATGCGTTCAATTCTCCGAAGTAAATGCTCAAAAGATGGCTTTATTAGTTATGAGAAGGAGATTAATATAACAAAACGAGGCATACAAGAATTTGTTATACATATGTATGGAATGCAGTCGTGGATAGTAGCCAAAATCCGAAACATGAATGAAAGAATTTCTAAATCGGGTTTAGCACGAGTGCGCTTCTTTTTCTTTTTTGGTCGAAATAATACAGAACTGACAAGTTGTAAAAGTGAAATACGAACGTTATATGGAGAAGGCAAATCATCTGTTCATATTCCAGACACACCCCAGGAAGCTGTAACCTTAGCCAAAATAATTCTGAATAACAATTCTCTACATCTGATTAATTATGGCAAAAATACAAATAAATGTCGCCATATTTCAGCAGAAATATCGAAACACTCATTACTTTCTGAAACCAGTACGTTACCAGGCCTTTATGAACCAAGGGAAGATATTATGTTAGATTCTGGACTGGTACTAGATTTTTATGGTATACGAAAGGGAACAGATGTTGACATTCTATTTTTATACAATATAGACCACGCGATAATCGGCCATTATAAAGGCCTTTTATATGAAGCACATGGTTTTGCTTCAGACGCCACCGGAAGTGCTAGGCCATGGGGGGAAGATCATTTGAGCAAAAATGTAACAAGATGGGATCTGTTTTATGACCCGAGAAATTATGGGTACTGTTATGGCATAAAGTTTGTCTCATTAAAAGAGGTCATACGGTACAAATCAAAAAGAAATGAACCAAACAAAGATGCCATTGATATTAAACTAATAAAATCATTTTTAAGAATGTTATCGGGAAGGGTTACTTAAACAAGGGTCATGTATAGGTCGATATTTTAGACTTAGTATATTATGCATAAAGTTCAAGATCAGGACTAGGTTTCCTTACAACAATGCTGCTCATCCAGTTATATATGACGGCTTAGTATGGTTGATGGTGTTTAAAGCCACCTCCAACAATATTTCAGTTTTATCGTGACGGTCAGTTTTATTGGTGGAGGAAACCGGAGTACCCGGAGAAAACCACCGACCTGCCCCAAGTCACTGTCAAACTTTATAACGTCTGAGCGGGATTCGAATTCGCAACATTAGTGGTGATAGACACTATCTGCACGGTACATGTAGTTGTAAATCCAACTACCATATGATCACGACCACGATGGCCCCCAGTTATATATGACGATTGATATTTTACACACATGTGGAAAACCCTTACTGAGCCCCATCATTTCCTTAAGTGGGGAGGCTTAGGCCTATAAAAACAGTTTAACCCCTAACTGAAGTGCTTGTACCAAATCAAGAATATAAGAGATTCGTGTTACGTGTGGAAGGGGTTATCGATATCGCCTCTATTTCTGCGATATTTTCTATTTGATTTTAGAATTGCATATTGTCTTTTATTTTTTCATTTTTATTGATGGAAAACATTATTATGTCATATATATTATTTGTACAGTCAAACCTGTATTAAGAGGTCACCTTTTGAACAAAGATAAAATGGCCTTATAAGACAGGTGACCTCTTAAATGAGGTTCAATTCATACAAATGTTCTATGACAGAGCAAGAAAATGGTGACTTGTTAATACAGGTGACTGCTTAATAGAGGTGACCACATGGGCAGGCTTGACTGTATATTATATGTACTTATATGATTAGTATTATTCGTCAAGAATAGAAAATAAACTGTTTATTAAAATATATTACATATATGTTCTTTTTAAACAAATATGAATGTTTGTTGATTTAGGGTAAATCATGTACATCTTTTTCTAATATTACATATTTTATATATAATAAAACATGATTATTTCCTTTGCTTTTTTTATATTCATGGCTATTTATCTACATTTGAGCTAAAGCCTAGTTATGCTGATTAGCAAATTTTGTCATTAAATGCCCATGGGTTGGGGTGGGTTGATTAGGTATGGCGGTTAACGGCAGTTTCAACAATTATTCAGCTATATCGTGGCGGTCAGTTTTATTGGTGAAGGAAAGCGGAGAAAACCACCGATCTGTCGCAAGTCACTGAAAAACGTGATCACATAATGTTGTATCGAGTACACCTTGCCATGAACGGGATTCGAACTCGCAACGGTAGTGGTGATAGGCACTGGCTGCATAGGTAGATAAAATCCAACTACCATACGATCATGACCACGACGGCCCCAACACGATTAAGTTAAAAAGAAGTTTTAAATTGGAACAGAGATAAATATTTAGATTTTCCCAGAAACTCACCCTTTACAGAATGGTGGATAATAATGTCTCTTTTCTAGTTATACAACGCACAGAGAAAGCGTCGTGATACTTTTTTATAATAACTTTCAATTTGATATCATCAACACTGTTGTAGACCATGAAGGTAGATGTATTATTAGTGAACATAAAGGTCATGAGGACAATCTATATCCAATTGTCATGGCTTAAACAATGAAATCGAATCCAGGGTTCACCCTCGAATGTCCAACATTACATAGATATACTTGGAGATAAAATGCATGTCTTATTCGGTGTAGACTAATCTACGTCTCTATAGTGTAATAAGAATCTGAAGATACCAAAGGGGTAATAAGAATCCGTAAATCGAAGGACAGAAAGAATGACCAAAAGAAAAAGGACAAACAACGATCTACAAAACATTCACACAAAACTAAAAATTGAGTAACACGAATCCCACTAAAAACCGGTGATGATCTCAATTGCTCCGGCAGGATCGGCAGTTCCTTTTCCATCAGTGTTACTCTAGTAACAAACCCGGTGATAAGTCATGATTGGGGTAAGGACCGGAAAATGCTTACGACATGTGGAACATATTAATGTAAGTACGAAATCAAATACTAGTATTTTGCATGGTTATAAAAGTAATAATTCCTAATTCTTTAATAAACCACCCCTGCAGGTTTTTAATAAAAAATAAATGAAGTCCAGTAATTCCAGAAAAAAACATAGGTTCTTCTTATAATTGTTTTTCACATGCTTCTCATCTGCTGTCGTTTGATATCAGCTATGATGATGTCTCCTTTGTTTGGGTTACTGGTAATCTAATTTTGTATTTATCTGGCTTCACCAGTTAGTACCATTGTATTGTTCAGTTCTGTTGGTACTGAAGGTATTCTACATGCAGATAGATGTGTGTTCATTGCATTGGGATAACTAGTGGTCGTACTTGTCTGTGGGCGCACCGACGTAGATAAGGTCTTACAATGAAACATGCTAAAAGCTTGTTTGCGAAATTTGCCATTACGTGCCAAGTATACTACTGGTGTAAAAAATCCTCCCAGTTTACTAATCATTGCAGGTATGGCCATTAAGATAGGATCAACATCGCCATCTTTATTCAGCATTTTCCACAGAAGACAAATAGAATATGGCGTCCAGCATACAAGGAACAAACCTGTAATGGTCAAAAACTAAAAATTGAATTCGAACAATCAGAACATTAATAAACTATGAAAAGTGGAAACAGGATTTGAAATTAAACTACTTCTGCATTCTTAATACCGGAAGTCAAATGTAACTGAATAACGCAGTAATGCAAGGATGGTTTTAAGTATGGATGTCTTTACGCCCTGAGTTCCGTGTTCTGATGTCCGTTACTATTTCCGCATAAAAATAATTCGAAAGATAATTCAATATCTTTTCTTTTATCTATGGCTATCCAAAAAACTCAACAATGCTGATTCTGCTTTCTTAATAGACTCGCTCTCCTCAAGAATATGTGTGCATGTATGTCTCTTCACATGCACCTCTTTTCACATATGAGCACGGATACGGTTCAATGGTCGTAAGTACAACCCCGTCCTTTTAACTATGACCCGTCGGCGGAATTTGTCCTACAAGAATGACATCGCGAGAGCGACTAGTCGAGAAATAATAACTCACCAGTACAGATATCATGTGTTTATCTATGTTTATTGGAGGTTCGTGTTACTCAATCTTAGTTTACTGTGTTCTGTAATGTGTGTGATTATTGTTTCTTTCCGTGTTTTTATACGCCCCTCTCGAGACGGGCCGTATTATGTGATTGGGTATGGCGGGCGGCCTGCGTCCACACAGGTTTCCGCACAATAACTTTAGTTCTGTATATCGGATCATTACCAAACTTAGCCACAGTATTCCCCTGTGGAAGGGGAAAACTCTATTTATTTTGGGATCATTAGGTCAAAGGTCAAGGTCACCGTTACTATGAATATAATTTTTGACAACAGGGTCGTTTAGGCACAATAACTTTAGTTCTGTATATTGGATCTTCACCAATCTTGGTCACATGATTCCCCTGTGGAAGAGGAAAACCCCTATTTATATAGATGGGCGTATTTTGTGATGCACACATTTCTTGTTTTCCATAATATTTCTGTTGTCCACTGTATTGTCTGTCCTTCGAGTTACGCTTCTAATTACTATTTTGGTATCTTAACACTTTTCGTGACGTCTAACATCCATCAATTAATTAACAAAATACTTTGTAGATACAAAAATGATACCCAAAATGTCAAAATTAAAGCTTAAGTGACCTCCACCAATTTTAGCTATCCTATTAAGCCCTTTGGTTTTTTTGCTCTTATAGTTTTATAATCTTTTGACTTTGAGTGTACTTTATGAAGGTTATTTCAGAAAAGTACCGTGCGCACTAAATTTGAACCGTAATAAAAGCGAGAGGTTTGGCGCCCTAAAATCTGATTCAATCCAACATTTCTTTACCAAGCTATGGTCATTGTGGTTTTTCCAGTTTTCCGGTTGTTGACTGATTTTGTCTGGTTTTGTTTTGTTTGTTATTATCCTTATTTGATATCTACATTTTTATTAAGACACATATGTATTTTACATATTATTATCCCTGCACTTGTATTAACAATCATTGTTAGAATTCTTGCCATTCGATTCAATTCACTTTTATTCCATACAAAACCTGTATGCACTAATGATCCCTAATTGATAAGTTAACGTATGTATAATGGGACATAATATACGTCAATACATACAAGGAAAGAACGTTCAATGTGTAGTAGAGCTTCTAAATTAACATTACATAACATTAATTTATTCTATTATATTCGTCTAGACATCAACTGATAATCATAATAGATTTGTACTTTATGATTTTCGAAGTTTTAAATTCCTCTCGGAGAACGGACGTGCTATTGAGAGATTTAACATTGTTAATGAGTATGTCCCAATGAACCAGCTAAATGTGCCAGATTCCAGACTTACCATGGGTTAGTTATGGTAATAGTCTTATGGTAATATATTTATGTTTCCAAGTTACATTTCCTAGCGACTCGTTCCTGAAATAACCTTCATCACGTACGCTCAAAATCAGATGATGGTAAAGCCAAGTAATTGAAAATATATTTGCTGTCAAAACATAAATATAAAAGGGATATTAAAGCTCGTTTTAACATATTTTTCCAACTTGTTACCCAGGTTGTTTCTTTTCAATTTAATTGTAAAAACAATCCAAAAATACTTTGCACGCCCATATAATCCCCAATATCGTTAAAATATCACTTAAAAGGGTCGAAATGAATCTTTGTCCAGGAAGCAAAAATTCAATTCAAGGCAAAGACCGCAAAATATGACAGAATTATCAACGAATTAAGTCACTTTTACAAAGTTTCATTGATAAAAACCGGGTTAAAGTTTCATAAATATCATTTATTGAACCAATTGCAAGTTTTCATGAGATACAAAAAATTACCAAAATAAGCTTTAATATCCCTTTAAGAATGGATCTCTTTGCCACAAATAAGAGCAAGAAAGGGTAGTTAGACAATAAAAGTTTGAAGATACCAAAGGGGTTATCAAATACCTTACATCAAAGAAGGACACACAATGCAATATCAAACAGAAAAAAAGGTCTACAAAACATTACATAGAAATCTAAAGATTGAGCAACACGAACGCCTCTAAATAAAGGGAGTGAACTCGGGTGCTCCGGAAGGGTAACCAGTTCCTGCTCCAATAGTGACACCCGTTGTGTTAACCTCGTTACAAACCCTGTGTAATATTCGTATTGTGAAATATCTATGCTTGCAAATTACTGTTCTTACATAAGGTATGCATTGAAACTAAAGTTTGTCTCCCTCCGACATGGGTAGTTGTGACAATCCTGTATAGGACCCTCGTTCATGGGTGGTTGTGACAATCCTGTGTAGGACCCTTGGTTTTATTTACTCCCAAAGACTTTTTGAATTATGTTGACTTTGAGTTTTTCATATGAATGGCATTCCAGAGAAACACCGTGCGCACATTCCAGAGAAACACTGTGCGCACCAAGAGTTTATATTGGTCATATATATATATATATATATCCTATTTAGATTTTCTGATAGAGAGTGTAGCTGCTGACGAGTAAACATAGGTGTTAATCACAGCTACATTGTCTTCGTTTCAGAAGTATTGAGATCGTCATCATGAATTATTTGATTGCAGCGCTGTGTCTGGCTCAAAAAATGCGCATTTAGACAAGGATACTGACTCACCGATGACCAAAGATTTACTCATTTAGACAAGGATACTGACTCACCGATGACCAAAGATTTACTCATTTAGACAAGGATACTGACTCACCGATGACCAAAGATTTAATCATTTAGACAAGGATACTGACTCATCGATGACCAAAGATTTACTCATTTAGACAAGGATACTGACTCACCGATGACCAAAGACTTACTCATTTAGACAAGGATACTGACTCACCGATGACCAAAGATGTACTCATTTAGACAAGGATACGGACTCACCGATGACCAAAGATGTACTCATTTAGACAAGGATACGGACTCACCGATGACCAAAGATTTACTCATTTAGACAAGGATACTGACTCACCGATGACCAAAGATTTGCTTGCACTGTCACTGTAGTCTCTCCGTTCCATTTACCACGTTTACTTAGCCTATCACTAGTAACTAGTCAGGTGTTAATTATGGTGTAGGAACTGCCCACCCTTCCGGAGCACCTGCGTTCACCTCTAGTTTTGATAGAATCTGTGTTGCTCATTTTCAATTTTCTAACAAAAATACTTGAGTTGCAACGGATGTCTTCTGTCGTTAAATCCTAGTTCATACAGCCAATGTGTAGTAGAATTTTGGCCAAAAGTAGACAGCCTCTTTTAGTTCTAACATACAAATTTATTCTAGCAGCTGAAACATGGAAATCTCACAATATAATCAAAGAAAATAAATGATATCACCTCAGATTATTTCTAGGCAAACATGTCAAATAGGGAATTGCTTGCTACACCATTCTTGTTAACTTTAGCAAGACTGATGTTTTCAGTAAAGCGTTATGAAATAGCTAAATTCAAGTAAATGCGAATTGCGTTACACACAAACTAGTACATATTTGTTAACAATAAACGGATATGACTCTACTTCCCGTTTCTTGTTCGGAAACTACATATGAACACTTTTTGTTGTATGTCTTATCATAACTTCTATTATTGCGTGACAAGGATACCTGCTTTTTAAAACGTTTAAGACTATATTTCTTAAACATAGAAATTTGTTCTCCTGGAATACATTGTATAGTATTTCAGATCATTTCAAATTCGTCTCGAGTTCTATAAAAATACCTGTCATGGAGGAAGGAGACAAATGGAAAATATTGAAATGTATTTCTGTACTAGTTATTGTTTTGGGAGGTTTAATATCCCTCTTGATTATCAAATCGTTCAGCTACCTGGATTATTACGAGGTAAGTGAATAACATACAATACATATTTATTATCTATAATTTTCGTAAATGCCTAACATGGAGCAGGGGAGTGTGTGGGGGGGTGGGGGAGCTGCTTTATAACGTCACTTTCAACAATATGTCAGTTATATCATGATGGAGGAAACCCGAGTACCCGACCTGCCGCAAGTCACTGACAAACTTTATCACATAATGTTTTATCGAATACACCTCGGCGTCAACGGGGTTCGAACTCACAGCGTTAGTTGTGATAGGCACTAATGGCATAGGTAGTTATAAATCCAACTACCATACGATCACCACCACCACACCCCGTCTAACCTTGATAATAATTGATTGATTGATTTGTGTTTAACGTCAAGTTGAAAAGTATTTCAGCTATATCGTGGCGTGCAAATTTTCTGTAAAATAAATTAGTTAATTGCATGGTGTAAAACGTCGTTATAAACACTACTTTAGCTATATTATGACTTGCGAAAAACGACGGTAGTCTTCACCTGGTGCCCTAATAGTATTGTTAGAAAAACGGAGGGAATTGAAATGTATTGGTGAAACGCTGGTTATAAACACATTGTATATAGTTTATAGGTGTAAAATCTAGTTACATAAACATCAGATCCATTACTCCGACAATTAAATGATGAAAATGAATGCAATATTCATATGATATGCAAGATAATATATACATAAAACATATACATTGTAATTTTATAATTATGTAGTTCTCAGGGTTCGTGTTGCTCGATCTTTAGTTGTCTATGTAATGTTTTTTAGATCGTTGTCTGTCCTTTGATTTACGGCTACTGGTTCCCCCGTTGGTATATTATCTTCAAACCTTTCGGGGTTTTTTTTGTTCATTTTAGGCAGAGAATATTGTCTGTTAAGCGCTATTTTCGACAACATTTTAATTCTATCGCCGTGAAGAAATATAATTGATAACCAGAGATATATATTACAAAAGGGGTAATAATCCGTCAGAAGCATCTGGTTGTACTTCCGGTTTTTTGTTATAAATTGTGAAGTCGTTTGTTTTATTTATTTATTTGTGAAGTAATTGTACTGAACTTCCTGCAGTTGTGTGCTAAGCACAACACAATCATATATAAATACTTCCGTATTTACGACACTTATAATAATTATCTACTTGTTAACATACTTTATCACCATCCCATTGACATAGTTGTAACATTCGATAAAAAAAAAACAAAAACAAAAACAAAAAAAACAACAACAAAAAAACAAACAAACAAACAAAATAAGCAAAGAAGGACCAAACGTAAACAAGAAAACATATAGTGCGGAGGACGTGTTTCTGGATAAAAAATCATCGCATACAATGAACTGTAGAGCACTTACTACTGAGCGAATTATAATTAAAATGGTCGTAATTTGAAATACACATTTTTTCCAAAGAAAATACGGAACGATCTATCAAATTTGATGTTTGTGAATTGCTATCTTGCGGTGCTGTCGTTGTTTCTAAGTCACGCTAATTACATTGACCATTGGTGATTACCGATTTATTTCACGATTATTATTTTTTTTTAAAGTTTTTACTGTTTACTTTTACAAAATGCTATCAAATTGGAAAATTCCTGTAAAATAATTGAAATGCGAGGTGTGGATGTTGTTGTGAGGTGCATTTGCCAGTTACGTACAACAAAATGCATTGTCCTTCGCTTAAAATAATTTGTTCATATCGTAATAATTTATGAAAACCATAAGTAAAATTTTAACATGGGTAAAATTATTTCCTTTGCAATATATAGTTCGCTATCACTCAGAATAAAATTGTTGCGGAAATAATGTTACCCATGTTTTAATCTCTAAACATTGTCATCAATTATTCCTAAATTGTCTAATGTCTAGTGTGTTTTATTTGAGCTATATTCATGATGAAGAGAAGCAATAAGTGAAATTTTAACATGGCTCACATTATTCTATTTGCAATATATACTTCGCTATCTCTTACTACAATTATTACGAAAATGTTACGAATGTAAAAATGTCTTTAGAACAAACTTCCATGAATTATTAATTAATTGCTTAGCGTCGCCCATACCAGTAAGTAGTATTTTAGATATATATCCATTACGAGGCCAAGATAAAAACAATAATTCATGTAGATAACAAATGATAGACATATGTGCGAAAATTTAGATTTCCACGGAGAAAAACTCTCAACTGGAGCTGTAAAACTGTTTTAGATGCAAATAGCGTGACATTTTCCAAGCACGCTGCACACATTTACGTTTGGCTCGACTGACGATTTGCGAATGATAATTTACTTGCTTGTCCTATCTGAACGTGTTTTCCTAAAAAAAATTAACTGAGGACGTTGATAACCAATAAAATATATATGATATTGTTTTTGTTCTAAGTCAGTAGCTTCCCCGCTATGTACGTAGTACTAAGGAGTAAGAGCAAAGACTGGTTGGCTCGGAATCAGAATAATGTGTCCGAGTGGAACGACATGTCTACCCGTAGACTGTTGTTTCAGTGAGCTATCACTATGAAAAAATCCAACTCAGTGTGTTGGTCTAGAACAAAGCGGATCTCTTCATCATCTCATTGAAAATTAACTTGTTCTCGTCATGATATAGCTGAAGAATTGCTGAATTGGCGTTAAACAACAATCACTCACTCATCCTACGACAATAATATTCCCCTATTTATTTACAGTTGGGATTAAAGCGACAAGTCTCCACCGGCTCTGTGTCTAAATCAGAGGTATACAGCTTCGGCAGATATTTCATTGGTCCAGACTTTCAATTCAAAATCTTCCCAGCAAATGTCCATTACATCGACATAGAAGATGCCAAGAGTTTCACATCAGATAAACTGGAGGTAAATTGTGGGATAAATATTTCATTAAAAATATACATGTAATAAAAATTTATTATTCTTCGAATATTTCATTTGAGGTACGCTCAAAAATCGAACGATTTAAAGTTTTGGGAGCAATAAACCAAGAGAAATTACCTTTACATGTAACGATAATAATAAGAATTTTTACAATTCATTTATTCATCACTTCGTCTTAACCCTTTTTGTAATTCAGCCTTATTTCCTTGTAATAACAGCAATATAATTACGGGGGCGTTGAATGTAATGACGTCATTTATGTGTTTGGCGATTGTCATTATATCAATACAATTATTGTAAAGTGTGGCTCCTTTTTTGAATGAATGCATGTGTATGGTTTTTGTGACAAAGTGTAAAATACAGACAATGACCAAACTTACAATTAGTGTGATTAATTAGGTCAGTATGTGTAGCTGAGTCATTGCGTATTGAATAATCGATACAAACTCTGTTAAATTAGTTAAGTGAACATGTAGCTAGTAAATGGGTGTCAAGTTCAAGGTGTAACTCAATAAAATAAATGTTGTTCAGGTAACAGCTTCACAGATCGTATGACATACTGTTTAAATACACATGAAGAATTTTGAAGATACCAAAATTGGCAATCAGAAGCCGTAAATCGAATGACAGACAATAAATACAAAGGCAATAATAATTATTCTAATGTAGTTATTTAATATCCCTGGTTTGTGATTGGACAATGTTGTAATTTTCACGGTTGAAAATCATTAGATATCTTAGACGATTGCCGCTTACCTCATCTTGTCAACAATGTAGCAATCTGACACATGATTACATTTGAATGGAGATAACTGAATTGTATTTGAATATTTCACGGCATCAATTGTCGATTTAATGGTGTAATTTTCACCAATTCGACGTTGGAATAACATGAAATATTTTTTTAAATTTTAGCTGATAACCGCTTATGTCATCTTGTCAATAATACGGAAATATACATATATGATGTATGTATGTCTAT
>MJUT01064900.1:200414-225978 GCA_002080005.1 Gigantidas platifrons | reverse complement strand
TATAATAATTATCTACTTGTTAACATACTTTATCACCATCCCATTGATATAGTTGTAACATTCGATAAAAAAAAAAACAAACAAAAAAACAAACAAAAAACAAACAAAAAACAAACAAAAACAAACAAAAAAACAACAACAACAAAAAACAAACAAACAAAATAAACAAAGAAGGACCAAACGTAAACAAGAAAACATATAGTGCGGAGGACGTGTTTCTGGATAAAAAATCATCGCATACAATGAACTGTAGAGCACTTACTACTGAGCGAATTATAATTAAAATGGTCGTAATTTGAAATACACATTTTTTTCAAAGAAAATACGGAACGATCTATCAAATTTGATGTTTGTGAATTGCTATCTTGCGGTGCTGTCGTTGTTTCTAAGTCACGCTAATTACATTGACCATTGGTGATTACCGATTTATTTCACGATTATTATTTCTTTTTTAAAGTTTTTACTGTTTACTTTTACAATATGCAATCAAATTGGAAAATTCCTGTAAAATAATTGAAATGCGAAGTGTGGATGTTGTTGTGAGGTGCATTTGCCAGTTACGTACAACAAAATGCATTGTCCTCCGCTTAAAATAATCTGTTCATATCGTAATTTATGAAAACCATAAGTAAAATTTTAACATGGGTAAAATTATTTCCTTTGCAATATATAGTTCGCTATCACTCAGAATAAAATTGTTGCGGGAATAATGTTACCCATGTTTTAATCTCTAAACATTGCAATCAATTATTCCTAAATTGTCTAATGTCTAGTGTGTTTTATTTGAGCTATATTCATGATGAAGAGAAGCAATAAGTGAAATTTTAACATGGCTCACATTATTCTATTTGCAATATATACTTCGCTATCTCTTACTACAATTATTACGAAAATGGTACGAATGTAAAAATGTCTTTAGAACAAACTTCCATCAATTATTAATTAATTGCTTAGCGTCGCCCATACCAGTAAGTAGTATTTTAGATATATATCCATTACGAGGCCAAGATAAAAACAATAATTCATGTAGGTAACAAATGATAGACATATGTGCGAAAATTTAGATTTCCACGGAGAAAAACTCTCAACTGGAGCTGTAAAAACTGTTTTATATGCAAATAGCGTGACATTTTCCAATCACGCTCTGCACGCATTTACGTTTGGCTCGAGTGACGATTTGCGGAATGATAATTTACTTGCTTGTCCTATCTGAACGTGTTTTCCTCAAAAAAAAAAAGAACTGAGGACGTTGATAACCAATAAAATATATATTGGATTGTTTTTGTTCTAAGTCAGTAGCTTCTCCTCTATGTACGCAGTATTAAGGAGTAAGAACAAAGACTGGTTGGCTCGGAATCATAATAATGTGTCCGAGTGGAACGACATGTCTACCCGTAGACTGTTGTTTCAGTGAGCTACCACTATGAACAAAATCCAACTCAGTGTGTTGGTCTAGAACAAAGCGGATCTTATCATCATCTCATTGAAAATTAACTTGTTCTCGTCATGATATAGTTGAAGAATTGCTGAATTGGCGTTAAACAACAATCACTCACTCATCCTACGACAATAATACCCCTTTTTATTTACAGCTGGGATTAAAGCGACAAGTCTCCACCGGCACTGTGTCTAAATCAGAGGTATACAGCTTCGGCAGATATTTCATTGGTCCAGACTTTCAATTCAAAATCTTCCCAGCAAACGTCCATTACATCGACATAGAAGATGCCAAGAGTTTCACATCAAATAAACTGGAGGTAAATTGTGGGATAAATATTTCATTAAAAATATACATGTAATAAAAATTTATTATTCTTCGAATATTTCATTTGATGTACGCTCAAAAATCGAACGATTTAAAGTTTTGGGAGCAATAAACCAAGAGAAATTACCTTTACATGTAACGATAATAATGAGAATTTTTATAATTCATTAATTCATCACTTCGTCTTAACCCTTTTTGTAATTCAGCCTTATTTCCTTGTAATAACAGCAATATAATTATGGAGGGGGCGTTGAATGTAATGACGTCATTTATGTGTTTGGCGATTGTCATTATATCAATACAATTATTGTAAAGTGTGGCTCCTTTTTTGAATGAATGCATGTGTATGGTTTTTGTGACAAAGTGTAAAATACAGACAATGACCAAACTTACAATTAGTGTGATTAATGACGTCATTATGTGTAGCTGAGTCATTGCCTATTGAATAATTAATACAAATCTGTTAAATTAGTTAAGTGAACATGTAGCTAGTAAATGGGTGTCAAGTTCAAGGTGTAACTCAATAAAATAAATGTTGTTCAGGTAACAGCTTCACAGATCGTATGACATACTGTTTAAATACACATGAAGAATTTTGAAGATACCAAAATTGACAATCAGAAGCCGTAAATCGAATGACAGACAATAAAAACAAAGGCAATAATAGTTATTCTAATGTAGTTGTTTAATATCCCTGGTTTGTGATTGGACAATGTTGTAATTTTCACGGTTGAAAATCATTAGATATCTTAGACGATTGCCGCTTACGTCATCTTGTCAACAATGTAACAATCTGACACATGATTACATTTGAATGGAGATAACTGAATTGTATTTGAATATTTCACGGCATCAATTGTCGATTTAATGGTCGCAAATATTCTTTACTGGCTCCGCTAGCGTGTCGCCAGTAAACTCAATTTGCGACCATCAAATCTCCAATTGATGCCGTGAAATTTTCAAATACAATACAGTTATCTCCTAATTTACGGCGAACAGACAAACAATGATTCACAAAACACTACATAGAAGAAACAAAAATATCGAGCAACACGAATATATTTCTTTTTCAATATGAAATACTTGTGTAACATGATGTTAATTGATTGATTGGTGTTTAACGCCAACCTTAGCAGTATTTTAACTACATGTATATCATGGCGTGAATTTTTTTTACAAATTAATTGGCTTTGATTTTCTTATATATTTCAACTAAAAATAAATCCTACAAATTAACAATCATGTTTAAATTATGTACAAATAAAAACAACTCATATAAACATAATGAGCAAATAAACAAACAAAATATAGACAAATCTGAATGTTTTGGTGTAAAATTTGTTAACATCTATCCAGAAATGACTTCACAATAATTTTTTGAAAAGAATATGGGTTTGGTTGATTAGAAAGGGATTTTTGTACATGCGCGAATACTTTTGGCCACACACTGTATGTATAAATAACAGAAAAACTGAAAAGGATAAACACATATTATTTAGAACTTATGTTATCCATTTATATTTTAGTATATAAATTAATTTCTTTTAAAATGTGAAAGAGTCTCGCTACATTGTATATGGCATGTGGCGAATATCAACAACTACAAAATAACTGTGAAAGCGTTTATATAAATATGCGTCATTGGGGATTTATTTTCTTCTTTGCGGGGTACAATCCCTCCACCAATTGTGTCGTACAAATCAACTACACAAATCAGCTTTAAAAAGCGATGTAAATATTTGCAAGTGAAACTAAAATTGCATCAGTGCCTAATGGAAAATATTTCGTAAAGAAAATGCAATATTGCTCTGGGAAATTTATTTTCGCAAAATAGATCAACTATATAACCATTGAAATGTTGCTTTTCCTTAATGGAAATTATTTTTTTTATAAACATTTTCTTTTTTCATTCGATTTGAAACTAATTGCCTGTGAATATGTGGTCCACAAAACGCTGATAAATAAACGTTAGAGAATACCTAAGAGGCAATCAAAAATTGACAATCCAGAGAAATTGGCAACATTGGGTTCACAAGACGAAGACAAACAAAACAAAAACACAACACACTATATGATGGACACCACTGTACTGAAATAACATAAATATGACATGAGCCATGCTAGAAACAACAGGGGGTAAAGACGGCCCGAACATCGATTTTATGCGGCAATCGTAACGGAATTCAGAACTAAGACAACACAAAAAAAAACTAAAAAGATGAGCAACACGGACCCCCACCAAAAACATAAATTTAAAATGTGTACAACACATTGCAACATCTCCTTATGGTAATTTTACTTGATTATTTAAGGTTGAACTAACGGCACATTTACAGTACATGATCAGGAAAGATGAACTGGTTGCTCTCCATGATGCCTATGATTTAGACTACAAAGACACCATAGAAACGAGAGCCTTAGACGCCTTAAAGGTAGGATATGATGAACTATTAATAGAAATTTTAACATACACGATAAAATTACGAAGTTCAACGAACATGTAAAATATATATTCTACAAGCTACAGAAACGTGCCAAAAGTACTCGGTCAGTGTAATTTTTTAATATATATTTCATATAAAACCACAATTTTTCAAAGCATTATTCTTATTCCAAAGTCAATTCTTGTTCGATTTTGATGAAAGTTTTACCATCAGAAGCGAGAACGTGCGTAGTTTTCTGTGATTATTGTAAAATATTTTTTGGAAGCACAGATTTTAAATATTCATGATTTAAACACAAACTTAAATTATTTGTCTTCAAATGTACTATCAATGTATTGTATTTTTGACGTTCAAAATGTAGTTTTGTGTTTAATTCGTGAACTCATAAAAATTATAGATTGTAAAATTATGGTAAAATTACAGTGTAAAACTACATTTAATTCTGTTTTTGTTGGTAAAAAAAATCACCAACATCGAACAAGAGTCGACTTTGGTATAATGTTTTTAATAAATGTGGTTTTATATGAAATATATAGTAAAAAATCACAGTGACCGAATACTTTTGGCACGTCTCTGTAGCTATAATTTCTCTTTTGCCGGTGTCATACAGTAAACCTTCCCCCATAGTAGATTAATCCCCGGAAGATTTACTATATAGTAAACCTTCCCCCATGGGGGAACGTTTACTATATAGTATTTATTCCGCATAGTAAACCTTCCTACCTACTCAAATACTGCAAAATGGCTCGTACATTTTGTTTTACCCTTTAATCATAATCGGATATAATTAATAGTATATAACAATTAAAATTAACACGATTAAGGTGCTAAATTCCGAATCAATAGTAATTATCCGGAATAAAGGGGAACATTTACTATATAGCAAAATATTCAGGGGGACGATTGCCTATGGATGGGAGAATGTTTGCTATATAGTATATTTTCCCCCGGGAATATTTACTATATAGTAAAGTATCCGGGGGAAGGTTTACTATATAGCAAATATTCTGAGGGGAATGTTTACTATATAGTAAACATTCCGGGGGAAGGATTGCTATGCGAAAGGTTTACTATACGACACCGGTATTAATGAAATGAAAAACGAAAAAAACCACACTGTCGGAACAGTTCTAAAATACTACACTGTCGGAACAGTTCTAAAATACCACACTGTCGCAACAGTTCTAAAATACCACACTGTCGGAACAGTTCTAAAATACCACACTATCGGAACAGTTCTAACATACCACACTGTCGGAACAGTTCTAAAATACCACACTGTCGGAACAGTTCTAAAACACCACACTGTCGGAACAAGTCTAAAATACCACACTGTCGGAACAATTCCAAAATCTAATCCAGGCTTGGCACACGCACATAATTTAAAATAGTGATGAAATTAGACTAGTTTTATTTGTTAGTTATTATTCAGCAATTTTTCAGCTATATCATGGCGAGAAAAGGTTATTTTTAATGCGAAGAAGATGAGGTTCTCTATGTACTAGACCAAAACGCTTAGTAGGAATTTTATAATGCTACGTAGCTCACTGAAACAGCAGTCCGCGGGTAGATATGTCGTCCCACTCAGACACATTATCCTGATTCCTAGCCGACAAGTCTTTGCTCTTTCTCCTTAATGATACGTACCGAGCGGATAAACACCAAATGCCAATTCTATAGTTTTGGTTCGACCCGATTGCGACTCGAACCTACGATCTACCACACTCGAGGCGAGCCCGTTAACCATTACACCACCCACGCGGTTGTATCACCACCATCGACACAAAGCGAAAACAAAATATTGGATATTTATTGTTTTTCATTCAAGGGGGCAGTCTCTGTATACAACGTTAGGGAACTCATCAGCAATAGATCAGACATTGAGAGAAAGATTTTTAAAACTGTTAGAGAACGAATCGGAGGAAGATGTTGTAATTATTTGTGTGGAAAGACTAATCCAAGTATGTTGCTATGACGATATAAGATAAATAGGGTACTGTTGAAGGATATGGGGACCCTCTCCAGGGGGGTTTAGCATCTCCAGGGGGGTTTAGCAGGTTATAATACCCAACACCTGACCGTGGATCATAAATGGTAACGTATTTAGAGAGGGTCGCGATCCTTTCGTATTAAATACTTCGGAAAAGAGTAGACGTGTTGTAGTTGCAACAAAAAGTCTAAATGTTTCGTCCTTGCCAAACTCATACCCAATGTCCAATCGTAACTACTCGGCCATTCTCGCTACCCTGCAAATAACCTCGTACGTAGTAGGCGGATAAATAGAGCTACTTTTCACATGTCAGTTACATGAAAGTTTGATAAAGTTATATTTTAAACAATTTTCTAGATTTCAATTATTCTCATGGATAAAAGTTAAAGTTTTAATTAGTTTTACATGATTAGATTTTACTTAGTATGTCTTCCATTTTGGATTTCCGTGGACTATAGTTTTGTGCAGCTTAACTTCCGGCAAACAATTTAAGAAGAATGTCTACTATCTACGTACGAGGTTATTTGCAGGGTAGCGAGAATGGTCGAGTAGTTACGATTGACCGAATGTGATATTTTTCCAGTGGCAGTCAAAAGTCATAGCGCCAATTGTCTCCCCTTTTTTAGTATCCTCCCCAATTCCAGTATATCTGTCTATATTGTTGAACTTGTTCCTATCATGTATATGCATGGAATATTTGACGATGGACGTTAAGCAGTAACCAATCAATTATTTTAGCTGGAACCAGCAGAAACTTATGCATTAGTGTTACAACAGAACACGACAATTTTAGCTGGAAGCAGCAGAATCTTATACATAAGAGTTACTACAGAAAATGCAAATTTTAGTTTGAGACGACGAAAGACAAATAACCAGTTGTAAGAATATAAATTTCATAAAAGGAATATCTTACAATTTAAAAAACAAACGTTAAAAGGTACCGAAAGGGCGCTCAAGAATGGACAATCCAGAGAAACTGGCAACATATGGATCACAAGACGAGGAAAAACAAAGCAAAAACACAACTCAATATGTACTGGACACAACTGTGCGCAAACAAACACACATGACGTAAATAAGACATGCGTATTATTAAATTGAAAGCATTATCTTGTCTAGGTGTAAATTGTCCGATAATGTGTTATTTCCCTACATCCACAATTATTACTTCTTGGTCCGGGATTCTAGACGGAATTCAAGTCAGGGCCATTGCGGTTTTCCCAGTTTTCCGGTAGTTGACTGATTTTGTCTGTTTGTTGATTTATGAGTTTTGACTTTCCCTTTGGAAGATTGCTCGGTGTTCGGTAATTTTGTTACTACCCGTATTCACACTTATATATTAATATATTATACTGACCTCTCATATATAATGTAATAATTCGTGTAATGTATTGTTTATAATTCAAAATAATAAATAATGTATAATTCTGATATTTTCAGTGTGTTCCGAATGTATTGATATCTGTACTCAAGAAGATAGAGGGTTAAATGTTGAAGTTAAGTATTTCCAGTTGGCAAAAATAGAAATCCCAGACATTATTAACAGTCAATTTGTTCAGGCTTTAGTCGAGCAGGAACAAGCACAGGAAGAATTATTAAAACAGGAAGCAGTTGTCGTCAGAAAGGAAACAACTCAACAGGTAAATAAATGACCACGAATATGTTCCACTTGTCGTAAGCGCTTCCCGGTCCTTTCCCCATTGATGACTTATAATCGGATTTGTAAACAGATTAACACGACATGTGCCACTAGTGGAGCAGGAATACTTGCCCTTCCAGAGTTCACCCCCTGTTTTAAGTGGGGTTGGTGTTACTCGATCTTTAATTTTATATGTATGTTTTGTAGATCGATGTTTGTCCTTTTGTAACATTTACTTTTGGCCATTGTGTTGTCTATTCTTTTTTGATTTACGGATTCTGACTCCTCTTTGGTATCTTGAAACTCGTCTTACTTGATTTAGTCCCATGTCATGAGATGAGTGAGTGAATGATTGTTGCTTAGTGCCATCTCGGCAATTTTTCAGCTATATCATGACGAGAACAAGTTAATATTCAATAGATTTAGTTGGATTTCTTAATACTAGCTCACAGAAAGAATAGTATGCGGATTATGTTAAATCCGATCTAACCAGTCTGTGCTCTTACTTCTTAAAGTTGCGTGGATGACGAAGAAGCAACACATCCCAATTTTATAGTTTTTGGTTTGACCCGATCGGGTTTCAATCCCACGATCTACCGCACTCGACACGAGCACGCTAACTATTACACCATTGGCACAGTTGTTTATGAGAAGAAGGGAAACATATCTCTATATCATTGATTGATTGATTGATTGATTGATTGATTGTTTGATTGATTGATTGATTGATTGATTGATTGATTGATTGATCGATTGATTGATTGATTGGGATTTAACGCCAACCTTAGTGGTATTTCAGAATTGTTCCCCCTCTTAGCATACTTTGATCGTAAAGCATTGTATTTTTTAAGCATTCGAATTAAAAATTAACCAAATAATGACACCCCGTAGGACGATATCAATAAAATTGAGATTCCAAAGAACAATTAATTTTATGAAGAAAGGCTTGGTCTCATAAACATAGTCTATCCCCGCCACTTTTTTTTTGAAGTGTCTGTACCAAAACAGGAAAATGAACGGTCGTATATATGTGTTTTGGGGGTACTTGTATACAATTTTCCTTTGTACATGATGTTTCGATTGGATTTGATAACAGTTCTGACAGTGTCATGTTATACAGAATTTAAAATTGTTTTCATTACTATCTAATTTTCAGGTACAGGTAATAAAAAATGCGGCATCAGAAATAAATGAAAATGCAACGGCCCAAGCACAGCTAATTACCACAACATCACAAGCAAACTATACTGCTTTCTTAGAAGCTGCTAGAGCCGATGGATTGAAATCTGTTTTTACAGATTTATCATTTAGTCAGCAAGATCATAAAGATAGTTTTGTGTACCTACGAACAATTCGTGGTCAAGAAAATACCCACCTAACTGTGGACTATCAGCAAAGGATCGCGGGAAATATAGGATAATGAGAAGGAAAAGGGAAATTCCTTCAACAAAATTCATTATTAAAAATATATATTAATAGTGAAATACTGCTTGGTTATCCTTCGTTGCCACAAGTTGTCGCTTTACTTGATCGAGCATTCCCGTTTTGTCTTACAGCCATGAACAAATTACTATGATTTGTTTTCATTTGTCCTGTCCTTAAATAAATTAAATTTTCTGTCATTGTTTTATATTCATTATAGCATTCATCATAATAACGATGATTGATTTGATTTGATTTTTGGTGTTTAACGACACTTTCAACAATAACGATGTTCTTCCGTTTATATATAGGTGTTGATATTGTACTCTCATGTGTAAAACACTCACATGACCACCTCACGTCACTAAGAGGAGAAGCTTAAGTCCATACAACTAAACCCGCCACTTGTTATTAAGGTGCCTGTATCAAGACAGGAAATTGATCGGCCATGTATTTGTGTTAAGGGTATCCATTTGCATCTGTTTTATACGATTTTTCTATCTAACGTTTGGTACTGTACCGAAAACGAGGTATTGGTTCTTGCTTTTCCCTTTGTTCTATTCACTAATACATCAGTGTTATTAATATCGTGACTGAATATCTCCTAGCACAATTTAATAATGGATTAGTTTATGTCTTGTTTTGTACTTAAGTTTGATGAACTACAACCAAGTTGAAAAGATCTGCATCGGTGGTGTAATAGTTTCAGTGCTTGTATCAAGTGCCGTATATCGTGTTTTGAGCCCAGGTCTGGTAATTCAAGAATATAAAGCATCTTTGTTGCTTTTATGGTAACAACATAGCATAATGGAGTATGATCATCTACTGTTGGGTTGGCATTCGCATAATGCGTCCGAGTGGAGCGACATGTGGAACCATAGACTGTATTATCAGTGAGCTACTGCTATAATTATCATAATAAGCGTGTTGGTCTAGTACAAACCGGACATCTTTATCATCTCATCGAATGTAACTTGTTATCACCATGATATAGCTGAAGAAATGCTTGTTTGACACTCACTCACTCACTCACTCACTCACTCACTCCACAAGTTAAACAATAATTTATCCATAGATTGTATGCTTTAACGCAATGACTTTCTTGTTATAAGGTAAACAAAAGATCCAGCTTGAGTACAAACAACAGATTAATGCAGACCTTATATAACATAATGTTTAATACTAGCAATTTGTCGTATAAGAGACAGGAACTGTCTACCTGTGTTCACCCCTTGGGCTGGTTTTTTGGTGGTGTCTGTGTAGCTCAGCTTTTTAAGTTTTCTGTGCTGTGTGTTTGGTTTGTTTTGTTTTTTGTTTGGCTTGTTTTGTCGTCGACCTGTGTCTTGTATGTGCGGTCATGCCATTTTCACTGAATGGTCCATTCTTAATTGCCCTTTCGGTTTTCTATAACGTTTATTTAATAAACGTAGGCAAAATTCCAGTTGTAAATAATATAATTTAATATAAAAATCAAAAAAAAAAAACAAACATATAAAGCATAGTCAAGTATGTAACAATGTACAATCTCCAAGGAAAATCATTAATAATATACAAAGAAAACTAAATGTCAAAACTGTGTTTTAGTTAGCTGCGGAACCGTGGCTCTTCGTGTTTTTAATGGGGGCTATTCCTGTGAGAGAGCTGATACGAAAATAAATATCACAGAATACTTATAGTCAAGAGCGTTAATCTAATTTAACGACATTACGACCAAATGTCAATATTTAATCTCATTTTAATTTTTTGCTCATTTATTATTTTTCAAATAAAAAAACAAAAACCTTTTAATTACATCACTACAAAAGGGAACCCTTTACACTAATTTGGAGCATCGTTTCAGAATATAAAATGCCTTTCAACACATAACTTTTAATCTTTTCTGAACATTTTTATAAATAATTTCATTTTAAAATCAATGTATGTCATATTAGACATTTCGTTAAATTGAAAACTGTCAATAAAATAATAAATCTGTTTAATATAAATATCCTGTTTACATATAATACTTGTCCATTTGTACACAGCGTAGACCAATTTTAACAGATATTTATTATGAAATGAAGTACACGCCACGATATGGCTGAAATACTGCTACCGGTGCCGCTCAACAACATTCAATCATTAAGATGAAGTAGATAACAAAAAGAAAAAATACAGTTTTTTTTTACCATTTTCACTTCAACATGATCACACTTCAATTTCTGACATAATATACAAAAACACTGAATCGCATTTCACACATGAAATATGAAAGAAATATATAAAATTAATTAAACATTTTTGAGATGTGATATGCGTTACACAAAATGAAGCAAGCTGGACAAAAGAAACAATTGCCATTTAAAAATAAAATCAATCCAAAATGATCACACTTAAATTTCAGACATGATAAAAAATGCTTTGACAAATATTTCGAAACGATATGAAATATCAACGAATATATGGTATAATTAAATAATATTAATAATGCAATATAATTAAATGTATACTACACAAAGTGAAACATAGAGATCCATATTAATGATCCATAGCATAAATTAGCATGAATTAGCATGTCGGATATCATGTACAGTTAAACCTAATATAAAAGCACCCAAGGGAACCTGCCCTTTATAAGACATTGCCCTTTATATATAGGTTCAAATTATATACACTATTCATTAATAAGGAACATGATGCTGCCCTTTATAGACAGAGATTTGTTACATGTATATAGAAATGCTCTTTAACGTAGGTATACTGTATTCCATTTGTTCAATCAGATCTTATGTTTTAGAATATAAGAACAGATATCATTGTGGTGGCCAACACCAATGTCCTTGGTTTACCTATAATCTGGTCTGTGTATTGATGATCTGAAACACAAATAAATTAATGGTTAGGGTTATGGTGTTTAACGTCACTTTCAATAATGTTTCAATTATATATTGGCGGTCAGATTAAATGATTTAAACTTCCGAACTCTCACAAGTCACTAACAAACTTTATCACATAATGTAGGATTCGAACTCACGACGTGGTGATAATCACTCATTGCATAGGTAGTTGTAAATCCAACTACCATACGATCACGATCTCGACTGCCCCTCAAAAATAAATTAAATATTACAACCGTTTAAAATGAACATCTGACTAATTGATGTTCACTCTGTTAGAAGTATAATACATGACTTATTGTCCTAATAATAATGGTCTTCAAAAGATTATATAAACCTTGCAAACTAGTAGTCAAAGTAACACGGCGGGTGCAACCTTATGGAGCAGAAACTACAAACCCTTCCGATGGACCTGAGTTCAATCATGGTTTTTAGTCGTGTTCGCGTTTCCCGATCTTTAGTATTCTGTGTAGTATTTTGTAGATCGTTGTTTATCCTTTTTTCTTTTGGCCATTGTGTCATCCTTCCTTTTTTGGCTTACCGATTCTAATTTACCCCTTTGATATTTTCATGCGCTGTTGACGTTCATTGATCCTACTATTGTACTCTATGTATTCTGAATAATTACTGACTTGACAATAAGCGATAATGTTCTGTTTTTTTTTGGCAACCATCCTTTACAGTCCCCTTTTCTTGCCCTTCCTAATGGGGTGTGTTACTAGATATTTGAATGGTCAGATTTATTGATCATGCCAACTCTTCCCATATATAAACATAGATAACATCTCGACAAAAATAAGGATAAACAATTCCGGTCGTCATTATCTCCATTATGTAGCACAACTCTTTTGCAGCCAAAAAAAAACAACAACAAACAAACAAAAAACAATAAACAAAAATACCGTCATCATGTTCATCGCATCTTCCAAGCATCTTTTGGGTCAATTTAGAAATTGAGCTGCACATTCTTTAGTATATTTGTTATTGACATACACTACCTATATAGTACTTACTCTTACCTCTTGTATTCGTTGTACAATGGATCACTGTTTGGTCTTACATGTGGTCTTTTGATTCCGAACTGGTAAAAAGAAAAATAGACAATTGAAATATTTTATGAATAGTTTGAATATAGCAAAGAGGTAATCATAATCCGTAAAAATGAAATACAAACAATGCAATGGCCAAGCGAAAAAGAAGAAAAGGGACACAATAAAATAAATGTTGACAAAATACTACACACATATGTACTATTAACCGTGTTTGGCTATTATGTAACGACATCAGTCATATGTAATATTAACCGTGTTCGTCTAATATGTAGCGACATCAGTCATATGTAATATTAACCGTTTTTGTCTATCAGTCTATCATGTTTAGGCCCTTTGATTTTCTTGCTCTCAAAGACTTTTAATTATTTGACTTTCGACTATGACCGTACATGATAACGATTATTTCAGAAACGCGTTTTTATTTCTTACCTCCTCTGGACAAAACGCTGCATTGTAGTAAGAACGTTCACTGTTCCTGTCATTGTCTAGTGAAGATGGATTGTATACGTATGTCTATCAAGAAAAAAACCGAATTATGATTAAATAAAAAAAATAAAATTTATATTGATTTTAGTGCACATGGCGCGTTTCTAGAATAACACCCACCAGGTGCGTTCAAAGATTTAGATATCTACGGTTTAACTACTATCACATGGTCTATGCCTCTCCTGGTGCACTCATATTTACATTTCCTAAATGATATAATATATTAAAACTAAGGTGTATTTCCTTCAGGCCTAGGAGCCCTCTCCAGATTTTGATTATCATGCTTAGGTTCATTGCTTTACTTGCTTTTAAATTCTTTAGCTTTGCTATCCTTTGTATCTTCTGACTATGAGCGTATATGATAAATGTTCTTCCTGAAACGCGTCGTGTGCACTAAATTATATATTCACGTTTTAACCTATTGTAATTATTTCTGAATAAATCGATCCGTTCGCATGATGTGGTGTTAACTATTTTCTTGGTAAATGATATTTCGTTGTCACCTTCCCACAACAGATTGGTAAAATTTCATAACATGTTCAATGAGGCAACGTGATGCAATGTTACCACTTTGAATGAGTGAGTTATTGTTGCTTAACGCCAAAATGTAAACCAACAACGACTCTCTCATTTTACACTGATATTGCACTGGACATCAGGAGTGATTGTTGTTTAACGATAAATGAACTATTTTAGGTATTTCATGGATCGAACAAGTTACATTAGATGAGATGATATTCATTGTGAGTTTTTGCTCTTACTCCTGAGTGCTGAATTCCTAGCTGAGAAGTTCCACATACAGTGTTCTTTGGCTTGATCCGTCCGATCCATCCACGATCTACCATCCTCGAGTCTTGGTCACTCAAGTTTTTTTTCATTTTTTCTCTAAATATGATTGTGCTATACTGATGCTGATTGGGGTTTTTGGTGCTATTGGTTGGGGAAACGGGAGTACCCGGAGAAAATATCTGACATATTTTATCATATAATGTAGTATCGAGCACGCCTCCCCTGAGCGTGATTCGAACTCACAACGTAAGTGGTGATTGGCACTAATTGCAATGGTAGTTGTAAATCCAACTAACCCACTACAACGACTGACCCATACATTGATACTAAAACATCAAATGACTTACACTACTTCTGCTAGTATCATCTTCTATTATTGTGTATCCTCTGTTGTCCTCATACGTCCCCCTGGGGTCTAAATAAATATCAGATGGTGTATGACGTTGACCTAAATGGCCCAGGGGATGGCTGTAACCAATCGTATCATATTCCTTCCTACAACGTTATTGCATAACAATCATCTTAATGTGTTCTTATATCATAGGACGTTGTTTCTAATTCTAACATGACGTCCTTCATCACCTATATAATTAATACCGTGATAAAACTCTCGATATATTTTAATTCGCACATGCGTATTGACAAGTACATTAATGTATTCATACATGCCCGTGGTGCACACAGACATAGCAATTCTCGAATGGTTTCTTGACATAAAATTGTTTCAGGAAAAAATAATTAAGACATCCATCTATCGATTTTGACAATTGCAGTTTGTCGTTTTTCGGTGACGTACTTTGTAAGGAACACTCGTGACATTGATACAAGCTGGTTACTGATTTATTTTACGATTTTTTTTTACCATTTGACTTGTTTAATTAGCTAAATTTAAAATGTCATCAAATTGGAAAATAAACTTAATTACATCACCGTCTAGTTATCCATGTAGGAAAACAACTGAAAACATGAAGGTTATCTGTCGCGCGAGATAAAATATTTACGAAAATAATGTTACCAATGTTAAAACTGGATACAAGCTATGGCTTCCATAAATTATTTCTTAATCAATGACTTGTGACATTTGGAGATGAAAACGTATTTAGGGAGATTTTCAAATGCGTTATATTCCAATGTGTCACTCATGATGTTGACGAAATATTTGCAGCAAGGACCATTATGACATATTTCACATTTGTTTTCTTTATAATCTGCATGGAAAACTTGACAAATGTTGTGTCTCATTGGGAGAGCTTGTTGTATATTCGTTTTGTTTTATTATGTATGTTTACGTTCCGAGTTCCGGATTATGATGTCCTTCGCGATTTCCGCATGAACAACGAGGTTCAGGTCTTTACCTCCAGTTGTTTGTAGGAGGAATAATGTCTTATTTACGTTGTTTGTGTTTGCTAGCGTATAGGAGTTTTAAACACATATTGTGTTGTCATTATGTTATTGCCCCTTTTGTATTCTCTAACGTTTATTTGTTGATATTGGTGAAATTGTTGATTATCACCGTTTAAACTGCCCCTGCATTAGCTATCCGTTACAACACGTATAAACTTCAGTGTAAAACAAAACGAATAGAAATGAACATTCTGATTTTATTTTGTTCAACAAACCGATTGATTGCACAAATAGATAAAACGCATGTAAACCACTTTTTCTTTTATTCAACTAAAACTACTATTACCTTTTTTATATTCATCACGGTCGCTTAGAAGAAGAGTTTGAAGATACCAAAGGGGTAACCAGAATCCATAAATCGAAGAGGGACAAACAATACAATGGCCAAAACTGAAAAGGCCAAAAGGAGAAACAACGATCTACAAAACATACACATAAAATTAAAGACCGAGTAGCACGAACCCCACTATAACCCGGGGGTAAACGCATGTGTTCCGGAAGGGTAAGCAGGTCCTGTTCCTCTAATGGCACCATTCGTGGTAATCTAGTCACAAACACGGTGATAAGTCAGGAGGAAAAACGGGCAAGAATATGCATGGACAATATTGCATATATACACTCCGACAAAAGTTAAGCACCACCCTATATTTTTATCGATATATTGTTTTTACATCAATACTGTTAAAACAATAAAATAGATATCACCATTTTTCTTACACGTCTTAAAAGACTACACCAAGGGCTCTAAAATTACCAATCTACGAAGTATTTATCATCCTGAAAGACGTGACTATGACGTGGCAAAAATGGGATTCAAAACAGGCGCTGGAAACACGTAAAACGGAAAACCAGTTTGTCATTGATGGAAGTTTTTAGCATTGCATTAAAATGCAGTCTTCAGATTTTAAGATCTTTTAAATGCATGTATTGTGCGTATGTGTAAGGCATAAAAATCAATAACGAGTATATCCAACGCGTTTATTGTGAAGTTCTGTAACTCGCCTCGTCATGCTTCGCACAAGACGCTTAAGCCGTTCCTGGGGGACCTGTTGCCACTCCTGTAAGATAGCAGTTCTTAATTCGTCAATATTTTGACATTTTGGATTGCGTTGGTTAATTTTTCGGCCAATAATGTCCCATACATGCTCTATATGGTTTATTTCTGGTGACATTGTAGGCCATGAACAGCCTCTTGCTATAACAAATGTTGTACAATTCGGGCTCTATGTGGCCTAGCGTTGTCGTCCATGAACATTGGCCTGTCAGCCAACGTATGATTGTCGAAATGGAGGACTACGCGTGGAGCGAGCACATTGTCACGGTATTTTTGGCCTGTCAGATTACCATCAAGAACGTACAAGTCCAACTCACAGTCAAAGGACAAAAAACAACCTCAGAGAGTTACACCCCCACCCCGAAAAGCAGTTGTGCCCAAAATGTGGTTGTCCTGAAATGAAGTGTTTCGTTGGCGCCAAACCCTTCCACAACCGTCGGTAAGGTGTAACAAAAAACGACTTTCATCAGACCAGTGGGCCCGTCTCCATGTGCGAATAGTCCACCCCAAATGATCATGTGACCAGTCAAATCGAGCATAGCGATGACGTAATGTTAACTGTGGACGTTTTATGGGTCGTCGCGCTCGCATTCCCTGATGGTGGAGGCTTCTGATTTCAATGCGTGTGCTAATGTGGCCTCCAAACGCTAAATTACCACGAAGTGCACCAGCTGTACTGAACGGTCGTTGCTGCGCCCGTCTGGATATGAGCCGGTCCTCTCTCGGCGTCGTTTTGCGAGGTCTACCTGCAAGTGGACGGTCAGTAACATTCCCCTGAAGTGGTCTGCCACCCTTCTATAGCTAAGACCACCGTTATGCATGCTAACAGCTTGCCACCTTTCTGGTATGGTTAATTTTCGCCGCATCATACCAAACCAATAGAAAATGAAACTTAAAACTCTACACAAAAAAATCAGCTTTCGTTCGTAAACACAAATGTTGAAAAGTACACGTGGCACTTTACACACCCTGTCATATACACATAAATAAAAATCGATCATTAACCTGTTTCACAGGTAAGTAAGTATGTGTGTACAGGTAACGAAAACAGCAAACCGATTTGAAATAAGTTCATTATTAGAAAATATATTATTGAAACAAGTCAGGTGGTGCTTAACTTTTGTCGGACTGTATATATTGATCTACGGATTAGTACATTATCTCCACTCACGTTTATGAGCTGTTTAAAATATTGGTATGCACAAACAAACTTATCAAACTGAAATAACTTGTTACACAAAATACTTACATTTCATAACCATTGTCGTGTTTTTCCTTTCGTCTACATCGCCTACATGCTATACACGTGATAATACAGATTATTATTAACAAGCCAGCATTACTACAGGTAATGGCTATTATGTACTCGGAATCCAATTTCAGTTTTTCTGTTTTCACGCTACATATATCTCCAGAATAAACGAATGTATCGCTTGACTTGCATCTACAAAATAAATGTTTTCTTATTAATCACAAATACACATTTTTTTCATTAAATAATATTGCCATTGAGAAACAAAGAAGTATGCATAATTACTGAAAATTATGAGTCGCCTTTCTTGTTGGGAACAATGCAATATTATATATTCCTATCTTCTCACGCTCCTGTCACCATTGATGAGAATTCGACCTTTCATACATACCTCAAATGCTCATATTTCAAGATACGTATACAGGAGCGCGAGTTTCATCAGCCAATTAGCTATAACTGTTGAATATTACGTTTCCATTAAACCCGATAATCACGATAAAACTGACAAAATGCTGAAACAAAATATAAAATTGAACATACCTCACTGTGCGAACATTTCAAAATCGTATAGAAAATCGTACATGTAGAGGTCAACTCGATACCCATAGCGCATATATATGACCGATCACTTTACTGGCTTGGCACAGTCACTTCAATTAAATGCGGCGGAGTCAAATTAGTTTGGTGGGTCTATACCACCACTCTTAGTGAAATGAAGAGGTCATGTGAGTAAAATGCAAATCCTCACATACATCTGGGTGAGCAGCATTGTTGTAAAGAATCTAGAACTTTAAACTTAATATACTCAATTGACGTGACACAGACGTTGCCATTACGTATAAATAAACGTTAGAGGAAACCGATGAGACAATCAAGAATGGATAATCCGGAGAAACTGGTAACATTAGGTACATAAGACACATAAGACACGGAGACAAGAAAACAACACAATATAACACAGAAAACTAAACAGATGAGCAACGCGAACTACACGAAAAATCAGGGGTGACATTAGTTCTATAAATGATGGCCTTAACCATCCTTTAAATATTAGATACATTTAGAACTAAACACCAATAATTATAACTCTAAGCAACTACAGAACATAATTGTAACTTACACACATCTCGGATTTCCTTTTACATCCACATAACAATCACCATGGATACCACAATGTGTTGTCTGTGGACTAGACCTACACTTATAGTAGCATTTGTTTGTTGTCTTGTTGAAGCTGTACTCTAGTCCACATACTAATTCGCCAAGATTTATCGTTATTCGTTCCACGGCTACAACACATAAATTATTAGTCCTGATGGATATCATCCACTGAGTAGACGTTATTTCATCACTGACAACATTTATCAGCATGATATACTTATATTCGAAATTTACAGTATCAACTCCTAAATATCATAATTATTTTCTAGCCTGTTATTTATTATTGAAATTTACAGTTCTTTAATCATGTAATTATTATTAAAACTAAGATACTCCTCTTTCTGGTATAGGTGATCTTCATCGAATTTTGCTATCCTGTTAAAGACATTTGTTCTCATCTTTCCTAAAATTTAAAATTATTTGGCTTTCCAATCTTTTGACTATTAGCGTACCCGATGAGGAGTATTCCAGAAACACACATACATGACCCTCACTTTCCCGGCATGGTAGAGGATATGACAGACATAAATAATTTACACAGTCACTTGCAACATTTTAAAAACCATATCGTGCTTACCAGACTTAATTGGGGCAGTCCGGACAGTCCTAACTCCCGATCATGGAAAGCTAACTCTTGGGGTGAGAACAGAGGCGTCGTAGTGTTAGGCTCAGTTGAAAGTAATAAGAAAAGAATACAAACATAACGGTAAGCGGCGAACGGCTTAGTTTGGTTGATGGTGCTCAACGCCACTTTCACACAATATTTCAGTCATATCGTGTCGGTCTGCTTTATTGCTGGAGTAATCCTTAGTACCCGGGGAAAACCATCGACCTATCGCATGGCACCTCACATGAGTGGGATTCGAACTCACAACGTTAGTGGTGATAGGCACTGATTGAATAGGTAGTTATAAATTCAACTACTTTACGATCACGACCACGACGGCCCCAACGGCGAACTGTAAAGAAGTCTTTCTGATAATGAAATGAAAACAAAAAATATACCACACTTTCGGAACAATTCCAAAATAGGATGCAATGTACCCCTAACTCACATATACATGACCATTCACTTTCCTGGCTTGGTACATGTACGTCAATGAAAACGTTGCGTTGTTAAACTTGTTTTATGCGCCCAAACCTCCCCTCATAGTAAAGAAGATGAAGGTAAGTTTTAAATATTCTTATGGGTTTGTTTTACTTACCGACATATATCGCTGTAATTGTGATTTGCTTTATATAACCTGGTGTTAATCTTTGTCCGAATATTTCAATGTTTTCCAGTTGTTTTGTCTTAATCTGTATTTCAACTCTCAGTATTGTCATATTTATGACTTGAGTTGTATCATACGGGCGGAGATTTAAATTGAAATGTGGTACAGTAGAGCCCTCGCTAAAGTGTGAAATATAATCATTTACATGTATAATATTTAAGCACATATTAATTACTGTAATATAATAATTGTGATTTAGTATTGCTTACACCATCGTGAGTGGTAACATTACGACACACAAGATGAACACGTTAACAACTACATCAATGAGGCGGTTTGTTTGGTCTTACGAGTTTGTATGAAATACAATGAAAAACACCAGCGTCGAATCAGTTCCAAAATCTAATCAAAACTTGTAGAAATAAATGAAAAATCGCTACCTCTAACACACATATGCACTCACTGTCATGACAAGTAACAGGCCTAAGCCTCCAGATAAGAAAATATGAAAAAGGTAGGATTAAAAAATTAATAAACAGTGTGCATGCAACAACAAATCTTCTTTTATTTGAGGGGATCAGTTCTATTAGTGGAGGAAACTGGAGTACCCAAAGAAAACCACTGACCTACCGTAAGTCACTGACAAACTTTATCACATAATGTGTTGTATGCAGTACACCGCTCCTAGGTGGGATCCGAACTCCCAACTTTAATGGCGATAGGCACTAATTGCATAGATAGTTGTAAATCCAACTATCAATACGGCTTCTGGTTACCCCTTTGGTATCTTCTAGTTTTTCGTACACATAAACTTGTGCTATTTTTTTTATATTATTTTATCAAGTAAACGACAAAATGAATTTCCCTTTTTTTACATGACCCTCAGTGTCGTACAGATAACTTTTATATCCACAAATCATAATTTTGATTGACATTTGCTTTTGGTAGATTTTTTATACATGTTTTCAATATGCTTGCGATATAATACGCCCTGATCTGACATTTAAGCTGAAACTATTATTATATGTTTTTATTTTATGTCAATTGTACCTTTAGTCTAACTATTATGAAATAAAAAATACCTGAACTTGTAAACTCTGACACTCACAAAACTGGTCATATTTTCATAAACACCTGTCAACTACAAAGTGAAAAAGAGAGATTATATAAAACGTGTTGCTACAAACACCTGCTAATTATCATATGGATCACGTGGATCTCATAATTAATATTTATTCACAGTATATGCCGCTTATGACATTGTGCACGTTTTAGAACTGTTTTGTACATGTTAGGGATATGGTACATATCCAAGTATTTATCTTGAACCGATTAGTTCCATTATTTTAAATACAAAAAAGTATAATGTATGAACAATACACACCGTTGCCGCCACCTGATAAAATTGGAATTACAATACACTTTAACATCAATGATTTTTTTTTTGCCAGTTTCTTAAAATGGACGACTATTCGATGTTTAAACATAGTTGAATAATTACAAAAACAATGTACCTTGTAAAAAACAAAACAAAGCAACGAAAGAAAGAAAATAACCCTAAAACATCCAAAAAATAAACAACAAAAACAACAAAACAATCAAGCAAACATACGAAATTAAAAAAACCTCAGAAAGACATATGAAAAGAAGGATTAGATACAGGTCTGTTCGTTCTGCATATTCTGATCGGACTGGATACGATATACAATTGTGACAGTATTTTTATTGTTGTTCTTCATAATAATATCTGTTTAAAGTCTTATATTTCATGAATCATTGTATTTTATTTTAAGAGTTGGCGGTGTCAACTGGGGATTTACTGGAATCCGGATAGGAACTCGGCCAATACGAAGAAAAATCAACATTAACCGAGTAATTCTGAATTGACCTTTAGCACGTAGAGTTGTTATTTCAGACAGTCAGTTACCAACATACTTAAGGATTTTAAATTACCATCATTGGAAATCAGACGAAAAATTAGAAGGCTATGCTTATTTCACAAACCTTTTCATTGTCAGGTAGCGATAAATATCCAACAACAATACATATATATATATACAACAACAATACAGGTCAACCAGGCAATATCACCCACGAAAACTCAGAAATGTACAAACATCCAGTAACACATAACAATGCAGCTTCTTTCCTCGGACCATCAAGGACTGGAATAATTTACCCTCAAAGTTGTTGAATATAGATGATGTGGAGGCATTCAAGAACAGCCCCACATCACATCATATTTAACAGACTAACATGCAAGAAACACTGGTTTTAAATTGCACATGTAAATATGTTTTAATGAGCACCATATTGGATATTATTACTCTTCATGTAAGAAACTTTCATTATAATTGACATGATATTATCGAAGCATAATTTTACAAAGAATAAATAGCGTCGTTGTACTATGCACTCGCATAGTACTATTGTTGGAGTCATTACTATGCTGATGGGCGGAGCTTAGAACAATGTTACATCATTTAAATAGGCAGGGTCTAAACGGGATCACCTGAGCGCTTTTAACAGTGTACAATTTACAATGTATTATACGTTTTTCTTTAAAGTTGATGCTGTCGTCTGCCAAAACAATGGCCAGTTCCAGGTTTGGGAATTAGATATTTGACAGTTCATTGTTATTGTTGAAATTAAATATTTCTTGAATTTAAATGAATATTATTTGCCAATCTTTATACTATCAATACATTTTAGACAGATTTCATTTTTTTTAAATCACCAAAGACATTCTGAGTAATAATAACAATAATATTGTGTTGTATAAACAGAACATATAATGCTTGCATGATGGGGCTTAGACCCTTTGCAATTCAACAATGTAGATGTAGATTAAGATGGTAGTCAATATTAACATAATATTATTTCTAGTTGTTTTATCATTTCTCAATATTTACCTTATTTTCGACTTCTTTTTTAAGATTCCTGAACTTGATTGAATGAGCATTCTTCAATTCGGGTTCATATGTTTTGTTTATGGAAATTGTCAGCTTTACAGGAACAATTACACCTAAAACAGAACAAAGATGCTACATTTTAGCAGGACATATATTAACAATAATATTGCCTCAGCAAGCCATTTTACCTTCATATAAAGAATACACACAAACCAGCATAGCACACTTCGAAAAAATAGAATATACATAAACAAATTATAATTTAAATAACATAGAGAATGTGATTTAATGTTGACAGGATGTTATCTGTTTAATCAATATTTTTATGGTTCGTGTATGAAATACAATAAAATATCTAATATAAATTGTTTCATACAATGTACATGTATTATTCCAGAAATACGTCATGCACACTGAATACAATATCTACTTTTTATTAGAATATAATCGCAAGAGAACATGTTCTAGTATGCGCATCGATTAACACGGCTTCATATTGTTTCTATGGTTGCAAACATTGCACACATTACTTTATTTTGTTTACTTAGCAGACAACAACCAAAGCATGAGTAATGTCCCTTATAGCAACTGTGCAATACGACAAAATACGGATTTTCGGTACGTCCAATATGTCAAAAATATATAACTTCCGTTTGTAAAATACGGATTTTCGGTACGTCCAATATGTCAAAAATATATAACTTCGGTTTGTAAAATACGGATTTTCGGTACGTCCAATATGTCAAAAATATATAACTTCCGTTTGTAAAATACGGAAGAAATAATCTATGATCATATGTCATAAATGGACGTTTCTCACTGGATTATAACCATAGCTGTACATATATTTTATATTCTTGTTATTCGTATGTTTGCAGGAATTAATTGAAAACAGATTTGTGAAAATATATTTCTTAATATGCATACTTCATGTAAAAAGTATTTGTCAACGTATTTTTTTCTATATATTTCATTTAAAATCACAACTTAAAAAAATCCTAAGGTCAATTCTTGTCCGATTTTAATGAATGTATATCGACAAATGTGTTAATTATGTAGTTGGTGGTAGTTTCGGTACTAGGCGTGGCAAAAAGTTATATTTAGGTCAGTGACCATATATAGCAAAAAAATATCCAGTCAATGTAATTTGAGTGCGTGCAGTATAAAAACCGGTATTTCACATAGCGAAATGAAAACAACTCTTTCACAGTGACGTTACATAACCACTCCCTTCACAATATCATTGATTGTTCGACAATTAGAACAAGTTCATTTTATAAACGTCTTATTACCTTGAACAAATGTGTAAATATATGTAATAAATAGTATCGAAAATAAATCACTTGCAACCGAAGAAATACGACAGTTCACCAATGTGCTAACGGTTAATCGTGATTTATTGTCGATATTCGGAATGCAAGAGTAGATATAATATGCGCTATGGTTAGGATTATGGTATTTAAAACCTCTTTGTAACTAAATCTGAGTTATATCGTGACGGTCAGTTTTATTGATGGTGGAAAACGGAATATCACCGACATGTCGCAAGACATATAATGTTGTATCAAGTACATCTCGCCATAAGCGGGATTCTAACTCACAACTTTAGTGTTGACATGCACTTATTGGACAATAAGGTGTATATCCAACTATTCTACCATCACGACCACGATAGTCAAATTATTGTACTATATAAAACACATGATAAAAACTAATTAGAAAAAAGTGTTTAAATTACCTGTATTGGGAATTATCACTGGTGCTGGTGTTGTACTAGCTGCGGTTGTGGTCTTCAGCTTTGTGGTGACTGTTTCTGCAGCCTTCTGTGTTGTGGAAGAAGTCTTCTGTGGAGTAGACATTGCTGGTACATTCGTGTGAGCGATAGAACCTGGAAGTTCTGTCGTTAGTGTTGAAGTAGTTGATGGTGCATTCGTCTGAGCGATAGAACCTGGAGGTTTTGTCGTTAGTGTTGACGTAGTTGACAGTGTATTCGTCTGAGCGATAGAACCTGGAGGTTTTGTCGTTAGTGTTGAAGTAATTGACGGTGCATTCGTTTGAGCGATAGAACCTTGAAGTTCTGTCGTTAGTGTTGAAGTAGTTGATG
>MJUT01064900.1:184252-199340 GCA_002080005.1 Gigantidas platifrons | reverse complement strand
ATCGTGACGGTCAGTTTTATTGATGGTGGAAAACGGAATATCACCGACATGTCGCAAGACATATAATGTTGTATCAAGTACATCTCGCCATAAGCGGGATTCTAACTCACAACTTTAGTGTTGACATGCACTTATTGGACAATAAGGTGTATATCCAACTATTCTACCATCACGACCACGATAGTCAAATTATTGTACTATATAAAACACATGATAAAAACTAATTAGAAAAAAGTGTTTAAATTACCTGTATTGGGAATTATCACTGGTGCTGGTGTTGTACTAGCTGCGGTTGTGGTCTTCAGCTTTGTGGTGACTGTTTCTGCAGCCTTCTGTGTTGTGGAAGAAGTCTTCTGTGGAGTAGACATTGCTGGTACATTCGTGTGAGCGATAGAACCTGGAAGTTCTGTCGTTAGTGTTGAAGTAGTTGATGGTGCATTTTTCTGAGCGATAGAACCTGGATGTTTTATCGTTAGTGTTGAAGTAGTTGACGGTGCATTCGTCTGAACGATAGAAGCTTGAAGTTCTGTCGTTATTGTTGAAGTAGTTGAAGGTGCATTCGTCTGAGTAATATAACCTGGTGACTTTGTCATTAGTGTTGAAGTAGATGACGATACATTCGTGTAAACGGTATGGCCAGAAGGTTCTGTCGTTAGTGTTGAAGTAGTTGACAATGCATTCCTCTGAAGGATAGTACTAGCAATTGCTGCTGTAAAAAGAACATTCAAGTTTTTGACATGATATTCTATTGTGCTGTTGACCGCGAAACATACATATACACTAAATAAAAATAAAGTATTGAACAATGAGTAAACAATTACATCCAAAATATCTTTCATTTATCAAACGTACATTGCATGTAATCTCAAACTGACGACCGGTGAAAATATAGCAGTATTTCACATCTTTTTGACTAAAAATCATGTAGTAATATTTTTACCAGTTATAGTGATCGTCGTGGTCGTATGGTCGTTACAAGTACCTTTGCTGTGGGTTAGAATCCCGCTCATGGCGAGGTGTACTTGATAAAACTTTATGAGATAAAGTTTGTCTGTGACTTGCGCAGGTCGGTCGTTTTCTACGGCTACGTCCACTAATAAAACTGACCACCACAATGTAACTGAACTATTGTTAAGCACCATATCCCTAACCTGTTATCTTGTATTCGCTATAGTGTGTATTCAAAGTTCTCGATGACAACTGTGCATAAACTCCGATATAGGCAAACATTACTATTTCAACTCCAGTAACATCATCGGTGGTGTAATGGTTAGCGTGCTCGCCTCCAGTGTGGTAGTTCGTGGGTTCGCGTCCAGATCGGTTCAAACCAAAGACTATAGAATTGGTATGTGTTGCTTCTCCGCTAAGCACGTAGCATTAAGGAGTAAGAGCAAAGACTGTTTAGCTCGGAATCTGAATAATGTATCCGAATGAGGCGACATGTCTACCCATTGACTGTTGTTTCATTTAGCTAGCAATAGCACTAAAACAATCCAACTCAGTGTGTTGGTCTAGAACAAAGCAGAAATCATCGTCATCTCATTGACAATTAACTTGTTCTCGCCATGATATGGCTGAAAAATAGCTGAGTTGGCTCTAAAGAACAATCACTCACTCACTCGCTCAATTCCAGTATGTAACAATTATATGTATTATATATATATATATATATATATATATATATATATAAGTGTGTGTGTTGACCAAACAATACAGTGTATGTGGACAAACAATACAGTGTATGTGGAAAAATAATACAGTGTATGTGGACAAACAATACAATGTATGTGGACAAACAATACAGTGTATGTGGACGAACAAAACAGTGTATGTGGACAAACAATACAGTGTATGTGAACTAACAATACAGGTATGTAGACAAACAATACAGTGTATGTGGACAAACAATACGGTCTATGTGGACACACAATACAGTGTATGTGGACAAACAATACAGTGTATGTGGACAAACAATACAGTGTATGTGAACAAACAATACAGTGTATGTGGACATACAATACAGTGTATGTGGACATACAATACAGTGTATGTGGACAAATAATACAGTGTATGTGGACAAACAAGAAACAGTTATATATTCCTCACTATTATGAAACGAAAGCTTAAATATACACTTACAATCTATAATTGACAAGATAATCCAAGTGCCAAACGGAAAAGCTGCCGTCGAAATTCTCATTATAATATATAGTATGGTATCTACAAAATACAGTAGTACGAGATTCTTGAATTACCGACAATTTTGTGCATGTGTTGTTTGTGTTTATCTTCATTTTCAGGAACTTTTCAGTTATATAATGATTACTGTGCTAATGTGAAAAGACTAAACGTTTAAAACACATTGACTAACGATAGTTCCACTATAGAAGTCTAACCGCTTGCCACTGTCTGGAAATTTAACCACTTGTCACACGCTGAAAACCTTACCACTTGCCATAGACAGTAAACGTAACCACTTGCCACAGTCTTTAAACCTAACCACTTGCCAGTCTGGTAACCTATCAACTTGCCAGTTTGGAAACCTGACCACTTGCAAGTTTTGAAACCTAACCATTAGCCAGTCTGGAAACCTAACCAATTGCCACAGTCTGGAAACAACCACTTGCGTCAGTTTGGAAATATAACCACTTGCCACAGTCTGGAAACCTAACCACTTGTCACAGTCTGGTAACCTAACCACTTGCCAATCTGGAAACATAACCACTTGCCATAGTCTTGAAACATAACCACTTGCCACAGTATGGTGTAACCTAACCACTTGCCACAGTCTGGAAACCGAACCACTTTCCACAGACTGAAATCCTAGCCACTTGCCACAGTCTGGAAACATAGCCATCTGCCACAGCCTGGAAACCTAACCACTTGCAAAGTCTTGTAACATAGCCCCTTGCCAGTCTGGTAACCTAACCACTTGCCAGTCTGGAAACCTAACCACTTGCCACAGACTGAAGACCTAACTATTGGCCACAGCCAATTTTGAACCTTACCACTGGCCAAAGTCTTGACACCTAACCACTTGCCACAGTCTTGAAGCCTTACCACTTGCCAGTATGGAAACCTAACAACTTGCCACAGTCTTGAAACATAACCACTTGCCAAGGACTGGTAACCTAACCACTTGCCACAGACTGTAAACCTAACCACTTGCCAAAGTCTGGAAATATATCCACTTGCTCCAGTGTGGAAGCCTAACCACTTGCCACAGCCTGGAAACATATCCACTTGCTCCAGTCTGGAAACCAAACCACTTGCCACAGTCTGGAAACATATCCACTTGCCACACACTTAAAACCTTACCTCTTGCCAGTCTGCAAACCTAACTACTTGCCCAAATCTGGAAAGGAACCACTTTACATAGTCTTGAATTCTAACCACTTGCCACAGTCCGGAAAACTAGCCACTTACCCCAGTCTGGAAGCCTAACCACTTGCCACAGTCTGGAAATATGTCCACTTGCTCCAGTCTGGAAACCAAACCACTGGCCACAGTCTTGAAACCGAACTACTTGCCAAAGTCTGGAAGCAGCCACTTGCCAGGTTTGAAACCTGTCCACTTGCCACAGACTTAAAACCTTATCACTTCCCAGTCTGGAAACCTAACTAATTGCCCAAGTCTGGAAACGAACCACTTGACATAGTCTTGAATTCTAACCACTTGCCACAGTCCGGAAAAATAGCAACTTACCCCAGTCTGGAAGCCTAACCACTTGCTAGGTTATCGAGGCGTAAAACCACGACGTCAGTACTAGTAGGCCTTTGTCGGAAGACAACAACATTAATCCTGTTAACCATCTGGTCGTCCATGGTATCACGCATTTTTTTTCCAAGTTAAATTGATAACTAATTACTGAACTTTAACATGGCGGGTGTTTTATTAGAATAAGGAAATGTGAGCCCTTCGAGTCCTTGATTCTTTGTTCATCATTTTGGTTTTCTGTGTACTTTACTTTGTTTGTCTTTGTCCTGTTTGCCCAAAGTTGACTTTGTCTTTGCATTGTCCATTATTGATTCATTCCCGTAAGAGTTTCAGTGACGTTTATTGACTAATCAACCCATTCTTAGTTTAATTTATTTTTTACTGATTTACATCTTATCCAAATTAGATTGCAGATATACAGTGAAACTTATGTAAACCGAACTCTGACTAAACCAGAATCATGTATAAACCGAACGTAGGAAATATGTGTTAACTTAACCTGTGTAAACTGAACACCTGTCTATTACGAACGCAAATGGTGGTCCCAATTAGGTTCGGTCTAGACAGGTTTCACTGTATATTTGATTTATATTGTTAGTACAGTCTTGAAACCTAACCACTTGCCACAGTCTTGAAACCTTACCACTTGCCAATCTGGAAAACTAACTACTTGCCCAAGTCTGGAAACCGAACCACTTGACATAGTCTTGAATTCTAACCACTTGCCACAGTCCGGAAAACTAGCCACTTACCCCAGTCTGGAAGCCTAACCACTTGCTCAGGTATCGAGGCGTGAAACCACGACGTCATTACTATTAGGCCTTTGTCGGAAGACAATAACATTAATCATGTTAACCATCTGGCCATCCATGGTATCACCGACATTTTTGCTCAAGTTAATTTGATAACTATTTACTAGACTAGAGTAACATGGAGGGTATTTTATTAGAATAAGGAAATGTGTGTCCTTCTCGGGCGCATGGGGTCCTTGATTCTTTGTTCATCATTTTGGTTTTCTGTGCTGTGTACTTTGTTTTGTTTGTCTTTGTCCTGTGTGCCTCTGTCTTTGCATTGTTAATTGTTGATTCATTCCCGTTCGAGTTTCACTGACGCTTATTGACTAATCAATCCATTTATAGTTTAATTTATTTTTTTACTGATTTACATCTTATCCAAAATGGATTGCAGATATATAATTAATGTATATTGTTAGTACAGTCTATAATCAATATTATTGCGTATCATCGGAAGAAAACATATGTTTACGATATGTCGAAAAATGACATAATTTGCATTGCTACTGTTACAGTACACGCAGAGCCAGCGGAATGCACTAAAATGGAAAAGAGTTTAGTTTGGGACAGGTACAAATGTATGGCACGGTTTATCCAGACTCCTACTATCCTAACATAATATCTAGATTTAAAGCAGCAATAACACATATAAGCTCAAAATACGTCGCACATATAAACATAAACTTGCAGACATTTATTTCAGCTCACATCGGATTGTGATTACTGCAAAGGACATATATCCGTATTCATTTGTAACACACACATTCCGTAATTCTTAACAAGTCACATTGGAGACCAAAAACCTTGCAAAGTGATTACTTCAACTTAAGCACTAGGAACCCTTGGTTCAGTTGCTTCCCTGTTAGCAGGCAAACATAGTCTATGTTTTATTGTTTTCAAGTTTTGACGATTATTGGAACTTTCGACAGGAGTAATCAACTCTTTAGAGTTGTCAAATTGTTTGAAGCAAAAAAGAACAAAATTGTAGTTTCTCGAACAGTTTTCACATTTTAGATTTTTTTGTACATTTAACGCTTATGTGGTTACTTCGATAAAAAGGTTTCTGGTGTTTAAGGAAATATCTTCGTAAAGAAAAGGTGTTCGGTATGCTGCTGTACAGGGTAATTACACCTAATATTTGCTAGATATTTTAATATTATGTCGTCTAATCTGTCTTCGATTAACGGATTATGATTATCCCTTTGGTATCTTCAAACTCTTCTTATTCTGTATCTCAGATTTATTGCGAACTCGTAAGTTATAGTGATTTCAAAAAGTGGATTAAGACAAAATAACTATTTCTTTTCATTAATACTATATAACTCAAGCTCTCTCCTTCCCAAACACCATAAGATAAGTATGCTAATAATTCAAAAATATGATTATAATGCACTGCAATACATTATTCGAAACTGTAATTTAATGTACAAAATTATATTACAAAAATGCTATTAAAGATGTACATTACATGCCATTTCTTTCTTGTGTATCTCTGTCTGTTTGTTTTGTTGGGTGGGAGGTAGTAGTTAGTCGTCAACAAGAAAAATAATTATATTCATAAAAATAATTATATTCATATTAGAATATCAAACATTAAAGAATTCGTTTCTGTATAATAACAGCATATTTGTGAATTGATCTGCACTGTCTTTTGTTAAATACATGGAATACTTCAATCAAAACATAACAGAATAAATTCCTGTTCGTCTCATCACAGCACCTATGGTTAGTGTAAACGTATTTTATTAATTAAGACATATCACAAAGTACATACATAGTGAGACAAATACAACTGCAAATGAATTAATTAAATGGATCCGAAAACAAGCTATTGAGCTTATATAAATTCGTCTCCCAAAGATAAATTATACATTATACTTTATGATTTGTTTCGAAAGATAGGACAATTACGTACACTACTATTTAATAATTGAATTTGTGTAAAGAGAAGAAAGGAAATTGGGTGCGTTTGAGCTAGCTTTCGTCGCAGGTTAAGATTAAGAGGTGAATCTTTTACTACTCAGAATAAATTTTTGAACTGTTAAGAAGATCTCAGAGTTTAGATGAGCTGTTAGTTCATTATATCCTGATAGTAAGATGTCGAGATTTAGTTGTATAGGAAGGTGCAGGGAATTTATATAACGTTGTCTGGAGATATTATAGCGAGGACAATGAAATAAAAAATTTTCAGATGTTTCTATCGAACCACAAACACAGCTAGGTGAATCTGCACTATTTTTCTGGTACAAATGTGAGTTCAATGAGCTACACTCCAACCACCTATGGTTCACATGCATGTCTATGTTATTTAATAAAATGTTCTATATTTGTGTTTTCACTTGATATTGTTTTTTTCAAAATGTAATTATAATCTAATGCATCACTTAGTACAGTAATATGTAATAAAATGCATTACTTAACTACAGTAATTGTGATTTTACGCATTACTTAACTAAAGTAATTGTAAGGTAATGCACCAGTTCATTAAATCTACCTAATGGTATTCTATGTACCTCTACAATTTCCCCCATGCCTGCTCTGATATAGACGCTTTCATAACGCAGAATAGCAAAAACACAAAACAGAAAACAAAACAAACAAAAACGACTCAGACATATGGAGTTGGTAATTCAGGTACCGGATTGTGACAGGCACATAAATTAGGTCGTGTTAAACTGGTTAAAAGGATACAGACTATCCCTCTTTAAAATTTGATCTCCAAGGACAAGCAAGATCTAACCAGATAATAAACATCTGTACAGATTCACTTCCACTCAAAAAGACCACACAATGTCACAACATTTATTGACTACATAACAATGAACAGTACCGGGTCAGTGTACGCTAGGAGTTAACTCTAGTCTGTTGTCTAAACACCATATTACTCTTTTGAATTCTCAAAGGTTTTCAGTCGTGTAATCTATTATTTTGGACTGTGGAACAATGAATATGCTTAAGCTTAAATTACTTTGGAATATTATTGCATACTATCTGAATTATCTGAAAGAGTAGGCGCATTGTAGCCGCTACGAAGACCAAATATTTCGTTCCTATCCAACTCTCCACCCTTTTTCAGTCACAGTCAAAGTCGTTGAACCGGCTGACCCACCCCTTCCCTCATTGTTATACAGTCTTAATATATTATTGAACTTGTTCTCATCCTGAAAATAGGTGCAATACTGATCGACAATAATCTGATAAACAATTATCATTACGTCAATCAATTAATTATATATTTTAGTAAGTAGTTATTTTGTCTATTTGCTCCCTGTGATTGATACCTCCCGATTTATTATATCTATATTTCAATAATATATAACAGTTTTAGTCATAAGATATGTGTTATAGAATATCATGCACAAACAAAACTGTTGAAGCGCATTGTTTAGTTAGTAACAAAACAATTGCCACACAAGTTCACCGCTAAGTACACGGAGCTCACAAATAACTAAAGGAATGTGATTGGGGAATATGAATATACATGTATTGTATTTGTTTATAACGCAAAATGACGTATGGCAAAAATAATACTTTTCATCAATCGTAACTGTTCGAGTCACACCTTCAGCTGACCCTTAGCACGACCTGTGGACAGCGATCGAAGGTGCAGTAAATTTATATCCTGGTTTGAGCTATGATAAAACCGAGATTGAATGACTAGTGGGGTCTAATCATCCCATATTGATGTTAATATATACTAGATTACAAGCATACATCAAATATTCCGAAATAATAATAAAAAAAAACGACTCAACTCCAACGAATCACATGTTATCAGTTGATGGCCATATAAGCGTTCCGAGAACAATTGATTGGTGATTGATTGATTGATTGATTGATTGATTGATTGATTGATTGATTGATTGATTGATTGATTGATTGATTGATTGATTGACATATGCATAATATGCTGGTTCTGGACCATTAGTTTTATAATTAAAATAATGACAATCTGCACTTATGATATAATTTATATCAATATAGCATAAATGGTCTTGGCACGAGACCAGATGTAAAGAAGTGAATGCTGGGTTAAGGTTATATTTTTGTATTTTTGTATCTCGTTCAAAGCTAATCGATACCCTAGCATACAAATACACGACCGCTCGCTTTCCTATCTTGGTACAGACACTTAATTAAAACATGGTGGTCTTCAGCAAACTCTATTGGTCTAATCTTTCCCTCTTAGTGCAATTATGAAATAATACATGTGAGTAAAATGCTAGTGCAGTTTAATGTACAATTTGTACATTGAGAACAAAATGCATGTATAAATTGACAATAACAGTGCATTGACTTGACATAAAATCGATATACGGATGAGATTCGTGCCGAATACGTATATCGAATTTTATGTCAAGTCAATGCACTGTTAATGTCTTTATGCTGCAATCATTAGTGACATTAATGGATATTACTACCAATATTCAAATTATTTAAAAAGTTAGTTATCCCCAAGAGGTCCCAACTGATTTCTAAATGTGATAAACAGTGACCGTTTATCACTTGTAAATATACTGTCAATGCATTTTGACTGCTCAAATAGAACGATTGCAGTATAAAATAAAAATAAAACAGGCATGTATAGGTTGTCAGGATTGGTCGTCGAGTCCGATGCTAGGTAAGAATTTCCCATCTTACACTATAATCTATATTTCTAGTTGCAATTTAAATTTCTCTTTGCGACCTATTTTGCTAAAAAAAAAATGAAAGACAAAAAATACCACACTGTCGTAAAGGTTCCAACATCACTCGGGGTAAAATATTTACGCAGATAATGTTACTCATATTCAAATCTCCAACAAACTTACCCCTTCCATAAATTATTTCTTTAATCTATACCACTTACTACTTAAACACATGGCCACTCACTTTCCTGGCTTAATAAAAGCAATTCAATGAAAATTGACGGGGCTAGTTATATTTGCCCAAGCCTCCCCTCTTAGTGAAATGATGCAGCCATGCAAGTGCTTTCCACATGTGGGTAAAATACCAACCCTCATATACAACTGGACAAATAACGTTATTATTAAGACACTATAATCTTGAACATTATACATACTACATGTATGCTTAATCTTCGTGACAGAGAAGTTGTCATATGTATAATATATTAGTTTTATTAAAGAGAGTCGATGACCTCAACCACCGATATTACACATTATTATACTTCGTGTAAGTTTCTGTAGTGATATTTGGTACTGTAATATTTTGGCATATTACCTGGACAATTATACACTCAGTATAATAATGATATTAATGTGACCACATTATTATATAAAGATCATCATAAGACATAATAGTCAACTTTATTACTATTTCATAATGTATCATCGATGTCATACATTTGCATGTGTGATAAAGGGGGTATGTACATGTACCATCAAAATTTACAGAAAATAAATTGTCCTTTATCGCAGTTTACGGGAAATCACAGGTGTTTATCAAAAAAGTAAAATTCAGATTTCATTCAATATAAAAGTTGACTGAACTCCTGTACACCTGTCTGACACTATATAGTTAAAGTGTAACAAAAATAACATTTATATAATAATATATTTAAGTTTCAATTAATTAATTCAGATAACATGTTATTGCCCTTTACAAGAGGGCAGATAACATGTTATTACATAATATGATTAAAACAGCCCTAATACGTTTAAATCAGCCTGTATCATACAATGACTCGGCCCAGCTTAATATCTATACAGCTTTTCGGCCCCGGGCCAATACAGCTTTTGTCTGTATTGGTCCGGGGCCGAAAAGCTGTATAGGTTCCGTTTGCAATCTTACTTCGGTTCCGACATTACGTTCGCTTACTACAATGGGGTTCACCTACGCCTTTTCCCGCAAGGTGGCGCATGTGTTCTATCAGCTATTCGATTCCAAGATGGCGGACGACGATGAGCTGTGGTCAGTGTAGAAGCTCAAAAATTATCTACTGCGCCGAAATGTATCGACAAACGATCGAAAAACTGACTTGATTGAAAGGTACATATTACACCGAAAACCCAAGCATACGATCTATGTTCGTTTCTTCTCAATATTATTGTATTTGTTGAATGTCCAAATTACCCCGACTGAAAATAAAACGTCATACATCCGATTATATATTATCATAGAATTATGATGAGGTATATCCGTTTGAATGGATTCAGAGAAAAGACCATGGGAATTTGTCATATTTAATGCTACACATTATAATTGAAAAAAAAAATGATTTTGAAGTTAACTGCATTTATAAAAATGTATGAGATCCATATCCATATAGGTTAGGAATAAATTCATTTTTATTAAAAAAATATGGGGCTTTCAATAGGGGTACCCTCATGTTTTTTTATGAAAATTAAACTAAAATGTAACATTTAAATAAAAAAAAAAATATTTTAATAATTTTCAATGTTGTTTTTTATCTTTGAAATATAAATACACAATCATGTGTAATTTCCCCAATAAATATAATAATTTAAATCATGCTCATTACATTTGGTATACATCTTTAAGAAAAATGTACAAAAAATGTATTCCTTATTTTTCTGGTAAATTTTCAAGGCGGCAGCAATAAAAAAAGTCACTATGATTTCAAAGCATGCCCTTGTTCAAATATCCTTATACCCTTGGCTAACTGGAAAATATATGCTTCCATGCTAAAGTAAAAAAAGCTCTTTTGCCCATGAAGTGGTATTAATTAAGTTCGAACTGCAGACTCATATGGAGCATCTGAGTTCATGTCTGTCCTGATTTTTAGTTGTGTTGCTCAATCTTCAGTTTTTTGGGTATTCGTGATTTTTTTATCAGTCATTAAATATTTGTTGTGTTTGTCATGTTATACCTGTATATTTATATCATATATTGTTAATGCAGTAATATATTGATCCTTTAAGACTACATGTATTTAAGCTACTAACAGTTCATGTTGTAGCTCTAAGGAAAAGGTTTAATGAATCACGAAAACATTAAACAACTTTTTAATGAATATTATTACCTGATATCATCAGTGTCAATAAATACAGAATTTAAACATTTAACCATCCTATGGTGAAGATTAAAATACATGTACATCTGTAGTTAATAATACATGTATGTAGTAAATGCAGTCCTTTGTACAAGATGCTTTTGAAGTACTTGTTTGAGTGTTTTATTTATCTGTATGTGTACTTTATGTAACATTACAATCATATGGCTTCTATAGTACAAGGTAGTACATTTCAATAAAGTTGAAAAGATGTCAGTTCAAATCTGGCTGGAAGCTAATCTATGAATATTTTAATGTGTGCTTGATCATATTGACTGTATTAGCTTCAAAATTAAGCAACTTGGGCACAAGTCCCTAGCTCTTTAATGAAAGTTTTGAAGGACAGCTAGTGCTCCTTTTTCAGTGTGATTTTTATATGACCACAGCAATTTTGTTGTGGTGGTATTATGCTACAGGTCTGTCGTCATCAGTCTGTAGACAAAATGGTTTCCTATCTCATTGGTGGTGTAATGGTTAACATGCTCGCCTTGAGTGTGTTAGATCTATGGGATAGAGCCCCAGTCTGGTCAAACCAACGACTATAAAATAGGTATTTGTTGTTTCTCTGCTAAGCATGCAGCATTTAGAAGTAAGAACACAGACTGGACTGCTAGGAATCAGGATATTCATTAATGTGACCGAGTGGAGCGACGTGTCTTCTCGCAGACTGTTGTTTTCTTTATTAGACACCAACGATTTTATTAGTGAAAAGGGGGGGTCTTTGTTTTTTTAATGTCAGTAGAGAATCCATTTTTTTTTCACACATCAAGTAGATCAAAAATATGTTTGATCCATACATGATGATGAGGTACATATTGTAGAAGATACATGCATATCATTATGAGACCTAAAAAATAATTGTGTGTTTAGGGTTACCTGTGAAAAAGGGTAATCTTGATTTTTTTGGGGACTTTTTTTTGCATATGATATATTTGGCAAGCAGATGTTTCAACTTTGACTGTTTGTTGAGAAAAACTAATAAAATAGTTAGGATAGGCACTTACTTTTAGGTAGGGTCAAGTTAGCCTAAACAAACTATATTTCTTAGAGCCGAGGTGTATTCATGTCTACTTTAAAAAGAAAAAAAAAATAGTGGAAAATAAACTATTTTCATTCTAAAAATAAATCCCTCCGCCTCAGTCAGTAGTAAAATGGTTAGTGCTTTATGTCTTAGAGGAGCCATTCCGTAAGTAAAAGTAATTTAAACTTTTTATTCAATCAACACTGGAAGACATCTAACATACATTTTTTCAGTGACAGTGTACATGATAATAATCCCGACAGACACCTCGGTGATGTCATTGAAATGTGCCGAGCAAACCACGTCGTATTTCCCTGGCGTCCACGGGCCTCTTGTTGCATGGTCAATCTTCTTGATAGATATCCCTCACTTATAATTATTAATAACAGCATTTGTGGCATTTTACACGAATATATATAAATCAATATCGTAGTTTACATTAGTTACGTTATTGATGCTAGCCAAGGAGTTCCGAAAGTAATAACTAAGTAATAACCTATTAGCGTAAATATCGTAGGTGAACCCCATTCTTCATGACGTAATTATTACAAACATGTCATCTGACAAGGCTGTCGTTGACAGTGACCTTGTGGCTTTCACAAATGAAGAAGCCAAACAAATATTGCATCAATTTGCAAAGGAAATTGGGAGCTTTGAATTCTGTTAAAAGCATATTGGAAGTTTTTAACTGTTTCATCTAGAAATGTTCAATGACACTGGAGTCTGGAATTCAAATACCATGTGAAAATGATAAGGTCAGTATAGAACCAGCTTAGCAGGTCTTATATTTGTCGTATAAACAACATAAGTAGAATGATTTAATAATGGTGTTATTAACTGGTTGTTTCTGTATTTGCCACGTATAGATTCTCGATCAGCTGTATTAGCCCGCGGCCCTAGGGGCCTTGGGCTAATACAACTGACCTCGAATCTATACCAGGGCCAATACAGAAACAACCAGTTAATAACACTATATTATTGCCCTCGCAAAATGGTATTGCCCCGCAGGAAAATAACACGCCGCAAATTATGCTTTTATTACACGTTCAAATTCGGCGTTATTTCAATAAAATATGTGATAACACACGTTATAATAGTAAACCTGTAACAATTATTGCTCTAAAATTTGATACTTTTTATGTTTTTTCTCAGTTTTTCACACACGCACGCACGCACGCGCGCACGCACGCACGCACTCACGCACGCACGCACGCACTCACGCACGCACACACACAGCATGAAAAGTCTCTGTCCACATGCGTATAGTTAGCATGATATTTGAACGATAGCATAATTTCAGAATTAGAAAATGAAACAATTTAGAAACACATGTTTGTTAGAACCGATCATTTAACTTTTTAGAGAATTGTTTTCACACGACACAAAAATCATATTAATTTTTGGACCTGAAAAATCGGTATTATATTTTTCTTAAAATTTTACATACATTTGTTGTTGAAAACTGCAAGATCAAATTAATTACTTTTTTGCAACCTTCATGTCAGGATATTATTTTCCTATCAAATTTGGCGACATATATATAAGAAAATAAAGCATATCTCCTTCCTAAAGCTTAAATAGTCGTCTCAATTAGCACAATAAAACATATAATTCCTTAAATACATACAAACACATCTTTATTAATTCTTGGTTAGCACAAGAAAACATAATTCCTCATAGAAAAATAAACACGTGTTTCTTGCTTTAAACATGAAAACACACGATTTCTCAGGCATATATGTAAAACTCAGATCGACGTCCAGTGTCTAATCGACGTCCAATTCTCAAATCTATGGCCGTTTATCATTTTCTCAAATCAACTTCCAATGACGTCACTGACGTATGCTTCTAATGACGTCACACCCGTTAAGGCAGGTTTTTGAAGCAATGATGGAGAGGCGACAAGACCAGATTCCAGGGACCTTATTCACAAAGTGTCCGTTAACTACCGCATCCGTTAACGTCTCCGTTAAAAATTTCCGCTAACAAATTGGTATTCACGCACCCGTTAACGTTCCCGTTAAATTTCTAGTTTACGGAGAAAATTAACGGATAGGTTGTCGTACCCGTTAATCGGACATTTAGATATAAGAGCAATAACAAAATCGTTTTATGATGGGAATGGGTAAAATAATATATGTCATATTGCTTTTTTTTTTCATTAGCAAGACACAAGCTTTGGCAAAAAGTATTGCAAACGTTAATTTTTCCATAATCTTATAATTTATATTATATATCACATTTTTTTCAAAAAATAAAAAAGAATTTGTTTCTTGACAGATTTTAATCATACTTTTACCAAAATGTGCAGAATATTCTACAATTTATATATAATAAAGCATTTGTGAAATTTCCATTCATGGCATGAATGAACTATTCATCTTTGAGCCGCTTGTATATAAATTCATGGAAAAAATATTCTTCATTTATTCAGATGGATGAAACATGAGAAAACGGACAATTTAAAAAAAAAAGTTCAACATACATCTTACACGACAAAATCAACCAGAGGAACTGTGATCATACTCAAAGTGATATCTC
>MJUT01064900.1:172216-182301 GCA_002080005.1 Gigantidas platifrons | reverse complement strand
GTAAATTTTCAAGGCTGCAGCAATAAAAAAAGTCACTATGATTTCAAAGCATGCCCTAGTTCAAATATCCTTATACCCTTGGCTAACTGGAAAATATATGCTTCCATGCTAAAGTAAAAAAGCTCTTTTGCCCATGAAGTGGTATTAATGAAGTTCGAACTGCAGACTCATATGGAGCATCTGAGTTCATGTCTGTCCTGATTTTTAGTTGTGTTGCTCAATCTTCAGTTTTTTGGGTATTCGTGATTTTTTTATCAGTCATTAAATATTTGTTGTGTTTGTCATGTTATACCTGTATATTTATATCATATATTGTTAATGCAGTAATATATTGATCCTTTAAGACAACATGTATTTAAGCTACTAACATTTCATGTTGTAGCTCTAAGAAAAAGGTTTCATGAATCACGAAAACATTTAACAACTTTTTAATGAATATTATTACCTGATATCATCAGTGTCAATAAATACAGAATTTAAACATTTAACCATCCTATGGTGAAGATTAAAATACATGTACATCTGTAGTTAATAATACATGTATGTATTAAATGCAGTCCTTTGTACAAGATGCTTTTGAAGTACTTGTTTGAGTGTTTTATTTATCTGTATGTGTACTTTATGTAACATTACAATCATATGGCTTCTATAGTACAAGGTAGTACATTTCAATAAAGTTGAAAAGATGTCAGTTCAAATCTGGCTGGAAGCTAATCTATGAATGTTTTAATGTGTGCTTGATCATATTGACTGTATTAACTTTAAATTAAGCAACTTGGGCACAAGTCCCTATCTCTTTAATGAAAGTTTTGAAGAACTGCTAGTGCTCCTTTTTCAGTGTGATTTGTATATGACCACAAACATTTTGTTGTGGTGGTATTATGCTACAGGTCTGTCGTCATCAGTCTGTAGACAAAATGGTTTCCTATCTCATTGGTGGTGTAATGGTTAACATGCTCGCCTTGGGTGTGTTAGATCTATGGGATAGAGCCCCAGTCTGGTCAAACCAACAACTATAAAATAGGTATTTGTTGTTTCTCTGCTAAGCATGCAGCATTTAGAAGTAAGAACACAGACTGGACTGCTAGGAATCAGGATATTCATTAATGTGACCGAGTCGAGCGACGTGTCTTCTCGCAGACTGTTGTTTTCTTTATTAGTTACCAACGATTTTATTAGTGAAAAGGGGGGGGGAGCTTTGTTTTTTTTAATGTCAGTAGAGAATCAATTTTTTTTCACACATCAAGTAGAGGAAAAATATTTTTTATCCATACATGATGATGAGGTACATATTGTAGAAGATACATGCATATCATTATGAGACCTAAAATAATAATTGTGTGTTTAGGGTTACCTGTGAAAAAGGGTAATCTGGAATTTTTTGGGGATTTTTTTTTTGCATATGATATTTTTGGCAAGCAGATGTTCCAACTTTGACTGTTTGTTGAGAAAAACTAATACAATAGTTAGGATAGGCACTTACTTTTAGGTAGGGTCAAGTTAGCCTAAACAAACTATATTTCTTAGAGCCGAGGTGTATTCATGTCTACTTTAAAAAAAAATAAATAGTGGAAAATAAACTATTTTCATTCTAAAAATAAATCCCCCCGCCTCAGTCAGTAGTAAAATGGTTAGTGCTTTATGTCTTATAGGAGCCATTCCGTAAGTAAAAGTAATTTAAACTTTTTATTCAATCAACACTGGAAGACATCTAACATACATTTTTTTCAGTGACAGTGTACATGATAATAATCCCGACAGACACCTCGGTGATGTCATTGAAATGTGCCGAGCAAACCACGTCGTATTTCCCTGGCGTCCACGGACCTCTTGTTGCATGGTCAATCTTCTTGATAGATATCCCTCACTTATAATTATTAATAACAGCATTTGTGGCATTTTACACGAATATATATAAATCAATATCGTAGTTTACATTAGTTACGTTATTGATGCTAGCCAATGAGTTCCGAAAGTAATAACTGATAGAACACATGTGCCACCTATTAGCGTAAAAATCGTAGGTGAACCCCATTCTTCATGACATAATTATTACAAACATGTCATCTGACAAGGCTGTCGTTGACAGTAACCTTGTGGCTTTCAAAAATAAAGAAGCCAAACAAATATTGCATCAATTTGCAAAGGAAATTGGGAGCTTTGAATTCTGTTAAAAGCATATTGGAAGTTTTTAACTGTTTCATCTAGAAATGATCAATGACACTGGAGTCTGGAATTCAAATACCATGTGAAAATGATAAGGCCAGTTTAGACCCAGCTTAGCAGGTCTTACATTTGTCGTATAAACAACATAAGTAGAATGATTTAGTAATGGTGTTATTAACTGGTTGTTTCTGTATTTGCCCCGTATAGATTCTCGATCAGCTGTATTGGCCCGCGGCCCTTGGGCCAATACAGCTGACCTCGAATCTATACCAGGGCCAATACAGAAACAACCAGTTAATAACACTATATTATTGCCCTCGCAAAATGGTATTGCCCCGCAGGCAAATAACACGCCGCAAATTATGCTTTTATTACACATGCAAATTCGGCGTTATTTCAATAAAATATGTGATAACACACGTTATAATAGTAAACCTGTAACAATTATTGCTCTAAAATTTGATACTTTTTTATGTTTTTCCTCGGTTTTTCACACACGCACGCACGCACGCACGCACGCACACACGCACACACAAACAACATGAAAAGTCTCTGTCCACATGCGTATAGTAAGCATCATATTTGAACGATAACATAATTTCAGAATTAGAAAATGAAACAATTTAGAAACACATGTTTGTTAGAACCGATCATTTAACTTTTTAGAGAATTGTTTTCACACGACACAAAAATCATATTAATTTTTGGACCTGAAAAATCGGTATTATATTTGTCTTAAAATTTTACATACATTTGTTGTTGAAAACTGCAAGATCAAATTAATTACTTTTTTTGCAACCTTCAGGACAGGATATTATTTTTCTATCAAATTTGGCGACATATATATAAGAAAATAAAGCATATTTCCTTCCTAAAGCTTAAATAGTCGTCTCAATTAGCACAATAAAACATATAATTCCTTAAATACATACAAACACATCTTTATTAATTCTTTGTTAGCACAAGAAAACATAATTCCTCATAGAAAAATAAACACGTGTTTCTTGCATTAAACATGAAAACACACGATTTCTCCGGCATATATGTAAGACTCAGATCGACGTCCAGTGTCTAATCGACGTCCAATCCTCAAATCGGCGTCCAATTCTCAAATCTATGGCCGTTTCTCATTTTCTCAAATCGACTTCCAATGACGTCACTGACGTATGCTTCTAATGACGTCACACCCGTTAAGGCAGGTTTTTGAAGCAATGATGGAGAGGCGACAAGACCAGATTCCAGGGACCTTATTCACAAAGCGTCCGTTAACTACCGCATCCGTTAACGTCTCTGTTAAAAATTTCCGCTAAAAAATTGGTATTCACGAAGCCTCCGTAACTTAACGCACCCGTTAACGTTCCCGTTAAATTTCTAGTTTACGGAGAAAACGACAAAATCAACCAGAGGAACTGTAATCATACTCAAAGTGATATCTCCCGCCCACCGCCTTTTTGAAAATCAATTTATCTTTCATTGGAGATGTCAGAATGGAATATATCGCTTCGTGTTATCAACAAATGATGTACTTCCTTGGTGTAATAGGCATGGGCGGATCCAGTGTGTGTGTGTGTGTGTGTGTGTGTGTGTGTGTGTGTGTGTGTGTGGAGTGGGGTGGAGTCATTTGGTTACGGACCCCCTCCCTCTGAATTTTCAAAATATATGCAACAAATATATAAAATTGTCAGGACTATCTTTTAAACTTGGCAATTTTTCGGATACCCTTCGAAAAAAATATAGATTCGCCCATGATTAGACAATATAGGTATGGTGTATTTTAAAATTGAGATTTATTTGGATGAGGCTAAGAAACAGGGGTACTGCGAGGCTTTGCCGAGCAGTCCCCCTGTTTCGTGCCGAATACAAATAAATCTCATATAAAAAGACACCATAACTTTATTGTCTTTATACTGCAATTCTATATTTTTTCTCACTGTTTTCTATATAAAAAAAAAGTAATTAAAATTTGTATTCCCAGTCATATTCTGAGAAGGCGTAGAGAATCGGAGACGGAAAGGGCTTGAATTATTCGAGTTACAGCGACCCAGACTTTAAATTTCAATCCCACAATGCAAAATCGGGCCATAACGTCATCGCTCGGTACAAAAAGTAGAAATTAAATTTACCAATTTTCGGTTTGCTTCGTTATTTGTGGAAATATGTAGATAAAACTTTGTGAATATGTATTTAATATCACCAGGAACATATTTAGCTAGCATGTAAAAAATCGCGAAGTTTCCCTTTAAATTTCATTCTTATACTTTCCTTCAACCAAAAAGCAATTTTTATGGGAAGCTTAATGCAGTGACTTTATTTGGAAATGATGAAAGTGTATTATCCAATCAAAATACTTGATACAACTTTTTCGACTCATTTGCGTACTAACGGACCCGTTATTAATGCACCCGTTAACTTGAAGTTTACGGAGACGTTTGTGAATACCACTTTACAATTTAGCGGACATACCCGTTAACATCTCCGTTAACTTAACGGGTCCGTTAATTAACGGATGCTTTGTGAATAAGGTCCCAGATGAGTGATTGTTTATGACATAAAATGCCTATGTTTTTTTATAGTTATTGTAGATAAAATCTTATTGTGTTTATTCTGGTCCTATTGACTGTAATTTGAGGAATTATTGAAAACACTTATTATTTCGATAATAACTCTATTGATGATATTAGAAAGTTAGAAAATGTGCTAAGAAAAAAAATTACAACAAATTTAAATAAAAGATTAAATATCACACGCAAAACAAAACTGTCATTACATTTATTTCTCAATTTACAGTATGTCGCTTTTGTTTCATTGCTTTGTCCCGAATACAACTATTAAAATAGGAAAATGAGCATTATAGCAGATATTTCAGGCTGCACAAATATTAAAAATCAAACATATATACTGGGCTTACCTCGTTCTGATGGTTTTATGGAAACACACCTTGTATAATATCCGATACCTATCGCTTGAATGAATCTGTATTTATACAAACATATTATGCTATGAACTAATAAAAAAATAATAATATCCTTTTAAAATAGGAGTGTTTACCTTGTGTTGAAGTTATCGATTGTTGACAGTTCTCTGATGGCACCTTTTTTTACCTTAACCTCGTTCCGATGTACTGGGAATTCCCTGTTATGGATAATCCGAATAACCCAGTCGTTATATTACGCTTTGCTATATAGGAAGCTGGATAGCATACGAACACAAAACAGTTTTCACATGTTCTGTAAACGATATCTAAGTTTTTTTTTTTTAATATTTATCAAATGAGAAGACATATTAGGGTGAAGGAGAAGTTGAGATTTATTAATATTTTTAATAAAATGGCAAAAGCTTACCTGAAATGCAAGCATTTCCAAAAAGTAGGTGATGTAAACAAAGCGTGTCGTCAGTGGAACGTGACCTGCATCCTCTGACCGGCGACTGCGTAAACAGAAGTACGCGAAGCACAAAAAGAAAATACCTCGGTACCAGGTATAACACGAAATGAGGTGAAGACAGTATAATAGAATATGAAAATATACATAAACACTTCTTGAAAGCATCCATCATTTTGAATTTTGGACTTTCGACTCCATTCAATGTCGCATGAGATTTTGATTTCAAACTTATTCGAATAAGAGGGTTGCTGGTGAGCTTTTTTGTAGACGAAACACGGGTCAGGCGCACTGAATTTATGCTAGGAACTTTGAGGCTTTGCATTCATTTGTTATAATATGCAATGACACAGATGATGTACAAACTTGAAAATGACTTCGATTTGATAACGATAAATCGGCCATAGATCTGAGAATTTGGAAAAGGACGCCGATTTGAGAATACCCTTAAAAATCGGACCGTGATTTGAGAGAATGACTTCAGTGGACGCCGATTTGAGGAATGGACGTCGATTAGAGACTGGACGTCGATCTGAGTCTATCATATATTTTGCATATTAATTCTATATATGTGAGAACAATCTCCTATAGTATAAGTGTGTTTACTTTTGCTATCATATACCTAGTTTTTACTAATTAAAAGTTGCATTAAATGGCCTGGCATTTAACGAACCTACCTGTTTATCCTATATCCAAAATATTAAAGAAGTCGCTATTCTCTAATCACAAGGATGTGTTTCTATAGGTATGTACCCTAATCATACCCTTTGTCATAAAATATCTAAACAAACAGAGATTAAGATAACACTGGACACATTTTTGAATGCAATTTTCCTTTAATAGTGATATAAAGATAAATACTTGTATCAATTTGATCGAGGAATGTACGACATGTGGTCAAGTTCGAACATTAGGGTGGTACCTAACACTACAGGGAGGTAACTCTATTATATTACCGGGATCAGTGAAATGCTTTAAAAGTTCGCTTCAATTTCAAGCGTTTATCTGACACAGATGTACAATGTTTACAAAAGGGACGCTGTGTTGATAGGACCTAATGATTGTTTTACATTTTTTAGTGTCTCTAATAAATAGTATTTACTGATAATATCTGGTATATAACGATGGGTAGAGATAGGTGTCGTCGTGGATACTTTATGGTAAACAAGACAAAAAAACCAACAATCTTCATTTTTCAGAAAATTATCGATAAATAGTGAGCGGAAAACCACATTTTGTCTAGACCCAAAATTACATGACCACAACCTCTGTATTGGTTACAGAACCATGTACACATAATCTGCTTGATATTGGTTCAGAAATAACAATAGACGAAAATGATATGCATGTCAGCAATGGATGGAACGAGGGTAGACGCGTTGTGAATTAGATGTAATTCAATAATGGCAAAGGAGATGTACTGCTGCCGGTGTAACTTGTCATTACATTTATCCAATACAGTTGGTGAGAGGTAAAAAATGTCATCAACTACAATACAATTGAGATTTGATTTCACAGACTTTTTATTCAAAAATATAATAATCTCAGTGCACATTTTACCCCCAAATACTCTGTCAACTAAGGTTCCAAAAAGGGAGGGGCATTTTACACTAACATGTAGCGTAGCCCAGAGTTCTATGGTACTGTGGTAGATATAGCTTTTGTTTAATTAAACACAAACTTGTATGTAAGAAGAAAGGAAAACAAATATCAGATGAGCTCCCCGAAAAATACAATGAAAATCTATTCAACGTATTTTTAAGAATCAAAGGGAGATTACTTTGGTACCGTGGTAGTCACTTGTTATTCCAGTACATTCTATTATTACTTTCAACTTCATTCATTAAATGTACTATAATGGAATAAGTTACTATTCATATATGATGGTCACATTATTAGGAGATAAAGATATAATTATTCAGCTATAATACACTCATATAGACTTAAAATGGTGTTTTTTTTAAATAGGGGGGATGACAAAGTATGTCGGTTGTCCTTTTTGTCAGTTGAAAAATTCCTAAACTTAGACAGTGTTACCTAGTATTGGTCTTCAAATTACGTAAGGAATTTAAAAGGAAATGAACGACACAATTTTTAGATATCATTGTTTTCTAAAAAAAAAATGTTTTTAGGATTTTTTTTTCGGGGGGGGGGAGCATTTCTTGACCTAAATGACTGCCCTGCTTTTCCTAAATTGAACAGCATGACACATGTATGTATGGAAATTATTAAATTAAATGTATTATAATGGAATCCGTTAATGTTCATATAAGATAGTCACATTATAAGGAGATAAGGATAGAGTTATTCAGCAAAAGGCACTCAATGGTGTTTTTTGTAAAAAGTGGGAGGGGTGAACAAGTTTGCCGGTTCTCTGTTTCGGTTGGTTGAAAAATTCTGAAACTTAAACAGTGTTACCTAGAATTGTTCTTTATATTGTATTTGTTTTTTTTAGAAAAATTAAACGACTATTTAAAAAAAAATTGTTTTGCCATTGTATTTTACGGCATTTCTTGGTAAAATATTTTATTTTTCAACTAAAAAATGTGCTAATTAAACAAAAATATCCATAATTTTCGTGTTAATTAGCTGGAACTGGTATCACAATTTCAAAATAAGCTTATTATTTAGTAAATTATTTCTTTTACCTCCCAAAAAAGGAAAATCAAGCATTAACTAGCATTATTGTCATCTATGGCTATACCTTCGATTTAAGGGAGGATTTAAAATGAAAGTGTGTAGAATCCCTTTGTTAAAATCTTTTGATTTTTTAATAGTTGTTAGGTAATATCGTAATGTTTCACACACAAGAAAATCTAAAAAATTAAACGACAGGAAAATTTTGGGTCAGGTGTTGGGTACCACCTTAAATTTAATTTTTTCCTCAAAATTTAAAGTTACTTTAGAAATTGCCGTTTTATTTATTTATTTTTTTAATTAATATTTTTTGTTGTGATTGATGAGTATATTTTTCTTGAAATGCTGAATTTTCTGAAAATGGTGTTTTTGTCTTATTTTTAGTATCATCCTTGTTCATTCTGTTATCTTTCTGCTTATTTGCACAATTATCAAATATTTATAGATAAATGATACTAAATAGGAAGACATGTGTTTGCGTGACGATTTGCAACAAATCGAAAAAATATATCAAATACATCCCTGTTTCCAAAAATGTACAGTAGGGTTTGCTATGTCCCTTCCTGAACACTCAATTGAAGTTAGCTAGAACATTAATTTAAGAAGAAAAAATCAAATTTCGACGTTCCGACATTGACCTTATTATTCATATTCTACTTCCGATTTACTGTATAGCAATGCGTTACAACCAAAGGACGACGCATTAATAAATTATAAACCTAGATATGACGAAAATTTGTCCATAGCATTCGACTCTTTTTTTTTTGGTCTTTTTATTTTTTAACCACATTTCTACCGTCAAAAGCGAGCTGTCCGTCAATGTACATAGTGAAGGTGCAAATTCTAAGCTACAATTTGATAAATATTGAATACTAGAATAGTATAAAATATCGTCTTTAATCTGCAATTAGTTTGCTATGCAAACCGGAGAAGAGGGCTATAACTTCCTTCATACAGACATGCAGCTGGGATAATGGATAGGGTTTTCAGCTAATAAATATATGATTGGATCGTACATTTCCCACTTTCATTTTAATGTTAAGCGTACATCCGTAAGGAGAGTTTGAAGATAACAAAGGGATAATCAGAAGCCATAAATAGAAGGACAGACAATACAATGACCAAAAGAAAATAAGACAAAGAGACAAACAATGATTTACAAAAAAATACACAGAAAACGAAAGATTGAGCGACACGAACTTTTCTAAAGGTTTAGCTACACGAACCTTACTAAAGATTAAGCGACATGAACCTTACTAAAGATTGAGCGACACGAACCTTACTAAAGATTGAGTGACATGAACCTTACTACAGATTGAGCGACAAGAAACTAACTAAAGATTGAGCAACACGAACCCTACTAAAGATTGAGCAACACGAACCCTACTAAAGATTGGGCAACACGAACCCTACTAAAGATGGAGCGACAAGAACCCTACTAAAGATGGAGCGACAAGAACCTTACTAAAGATTAAACGACACGAACCCTACTAAAGATTGAGCGACACGAATCCTACTAAAGATGGAGCGACAAGAACCTTACTAAAGATTGAACGACATGAACCCTACTAAAAATTGAGCGACACGAACCCTATTAAAGATGGAGCGACAAGAACCTTACTAAAGATTGAACGACATGAACCCTACTAAAAATTGAGCGACGCGAACCCTACTAATGATGGAGCAACAAGAACCTTACTAAAGATGGAGCGACACGAACCCTACTAAAGATGGAGCGACAAGAACCTTACTAAAGATGGAGCGACACGAACCATACTAAAGATGGAGCGACAATAACCTTACTAAAGCTTGAGCGACACGAACCCTACTAAAGATTGAACGACACGAACCCTACTAAAGATGGAGCGACAAGAACCTTAGTAAAGATGGAGCGACACGAAC
>MJUT01064900.1:133607-168928 GCA_002080005.1 Gigantidas platifrons | reverse complement strand
AATATGATTGCTACATTTATATTATATTGTGAGCACCATACAGATGTTTGTGAGTGAGTGAGTGAGTGAGTGAGTGAATGCGTGAGTGAGTGAGTGAGTGAGTGAGTGAGTGAGTGAGTGAGTGAGGAGAACAAGTTAGTTTTCAATGAGATGATGATGACGTTCGCTTTGTTCTATACCAACACGCTGAGTTGGATTTTTATATTCCTAGCTCACTGAAAATAGAGGCTCAGTGGTCTGAGCCTATGTCGTTCACCTTTCATTCTGCTTTGAGGAAGCTTAATACAGACAGAACCTTCTATAGGTGCTTCCCACCAAAGTTCGGCTCATTTGGCTAAGCAGTCTCAAAGAAGAAGATTGTTAGAAATCGGCCAATCAGAAACAAGAATTGTCTGTGGCGACCATGTTTGTAAACGGATCGGGATGAAATGTGCAATCTTTATAGAAGACCTTCCATAGTTGCTTCCTACCAGGTTTCGGTTCATTTGGCTAAGCAGTTTGAGGGGAAAAGATTTCATAAAATCGGCCAATTAGAAACAAGAATTGTCTGTGGAGACCATGTTTGTTAACGGATCGGGATGAAATTATCAATCTTTATAGAATACCTTCCATAGTTGCTTTATTCCAAGTTTCGATCCATTTGGCTAAGAAGTTTTAGAGGAGAAGATTTTTTTTTTAAATCTGCCAATGAGAAACAAGAATCGCTTGTGGCGACCATGTTTGTTAACGGATCTGAACGAAATGCGTAATCGTTACAGAGGACCTTCCATAGATGCTTCCTACTAAGTTTCACTTCGTTTGGTTGAGGTGTTTCAGAGGAGAATATTAAAATGTGAATAGTTAATGGACGACAGACGACGAACGAAAGACGACGGACGACGGGCGCCAAGTGATGGTAACTACAGTCATTGGGTAGATATGTTGCTCCACTCAGACACATTATTCTGATTCCGAGCCAACCAGTCTTTGCTCTTTCTCCTTAATGCTGCGTTCCTAGCGGAGAAGCAACAAATACCAATTGTATATTCTTTTGTTTGACAAGACCGCGGCTCGTACCCACAATCTATCGCACTCGAGGCGAGCACGCTAACCATTACGCTACCGATGGGGTTCCCTATTTTTATTATTTTTTTAATCAAAATTTCTTATTGTCCTTCAATATATTATTTGAAAACCAAAATTAATCCAAAACAATAAGACTTACTTGATATCTATATAAACAGTGAGAGTTCCTACTTTTGTTCAAACACTCTTTGAATATTGCAATAATCCAACTGCATAGCAAATAAAGAAAAATAATTATAAGTTCTATACAAAATCATGACCATTATGTCGAAGGTGACTTGGCGAATGCCAATTCTGCACAAACCGTTTTGTATTTCTTTCTTTTAATGTTATACAAAACATCCACATGTAAAATATTTTGACTATGTGCTGTTGGTTTTTTTTCACAACTTTTATTCATTGAAGACAATTTTTGTTTTCTTTTTATCAATTTGCAAGTCGAACATACCCTTGACAGGTGTTAAAATGAACCTTAAATAAATTACAAAAAGGAAACATCATTGTGATATTGAGCTGTTTTCGCTATTCTTTCAATTTTTTACAAAGACAAAACCGGTTCTACTGAAACACAATTTTGGGGACCCAACTGGAAAGTAGTGGCTGACAGAGCCGGAACGAATATACGTAAATAAGCATTGTGTTTTTTACTGTAGTAAGTCTAAAACTATTCATGGTGGCACGCCAGTGCCAACTATCATGTATATAAGCATTACAAAGGGTTTGTGTACTTTAATTACACATATAGACTACTTGTTATATAGCTTTATTTTATGATTTCAATCTCATTATTAGCATTTTTCATTGTTTATGTCCATCATTTTATCTATATCTGAGCTAATCACATAAACATATAGAAAAAAAAAAAAATAATCGACCGATAACGACATCTTCTGGATTCAAGATATAATAATACTATATGATCATAATATTTACCTTTTGTCGTCGCCTGTATGTCAAGCATGCTTAATTGACTTGTACCGGAAGATGACAGAACAATTCCGACCGGAGCTCTTTGACGACAGTGTAGAAGAACGATTACTCCTCTCGTCACTTAAACAACATCTTTCATGGTTTCGATTTATAGATGACGTTGACATGAAGTGGACACATGGCGATACAGAGCTTGATGCATTTTTCGAACATGCCAACAGTATCCATCCGTCTATAAAATTCACACACGAAGTGTCGAAAACCAAAATGTCCTTCCTTGATTCTACCACCACGGTCAAGGAGGGCAACATGACAACTGATTTATACTCTAATCCCGCAGACAAACATCAATACCTTTCACCCAGTAGTTGCCATCCTAAGCACTGTTCTAAGAGTATCCCAATCAGCCAAGCCATTAGGGTAAACGAATATGCTCCACTGTTGAAAACACCAAGTAAAGACTAGGAGATTTACGCCATCATTTGAAGAGACGGGGATATAATGACAAAGCAATAGAGAGTGGGTTTTCAAATGCCAGTGAAATTAACAGAAATGACCTCCTGGAGTACAAAGAAAAAAAGATCAACAAACGGGTTCCCCTTGTTCTCACTTACCATCCTTCTTTAGATAAAATTTCAGGCATTGTCCGTCATCATTGAAAAGAAATTGAAAAAAGTGAAACGCTGACCAAGTTGTTCCCTGAACCACCCGTTGTAGCGTTCCGGCGACCTAAAAGCATTAAGGATACACTGGTCAGAGATGCGGTATCTAGACCTTCATCGACGGTTGGCCAGAGTAAGCCATGTGGTGACAAGCGTTGCAAGTGCTGTCTCCAATTGCAACACGCACAAGTGTTCCATAGCAAGACGACAGGGAAGGAGTATAATATCTTTTGCAATGTCTATTGAAAAACACTTAATGTGGTTTACCTCCTTGACTGTCGCCTCTGCGGATCGCAATGCGTAGGAGAAAGTGTCCAACCATTCAACAAAAGAATGAATGGACACAGAAGTGACCTTGCCAAAAAGAGGCTCTTGTCTTGAGTCAACACTTTGTGTCGCCGAGGCACTCATTGGATGACTTTGGCAGATCCAAAATCTATATCATTGACCACAATCCAAGTTGGAAAGAGAATCAAAGACAAAATAGAGAGAGTTGTTGGATCCGCGAGTTACAAACATTACACCCGGAAGGCATAAATAAAAAGGCCTAAATCTTTTGTTTTTTAACTTTTACAACAAGTGCCTGGTCCTTAGCTAGTTGGTAAATTTCATCATTACATTTTCTTATTGCTTTCATATTGTTTATAAATTAGTGTACATATATACTTGAATAATATAAAGTATAAAGTTCAAGATTATGATTTTTAGTAATCTACGTCACGATAACTGATGGTCACGTGACAATTTTTCAAATCAGATTACAGACGCTGATAAGGCTGGTCGGTCAATCGAAATATCCGTCGATTTAATTATAATTATAGTCTTTTTGTAGACTTATAGTTATTTTTGTTATATATTAACATCTTTTTTTTTATATTGTTGTGCTAACATTTTAGACGTTTATTATACGTCTGAAAATTAAACCAAACAGTGTTAGAATTAGATTTTTGAGCTGACAAATTTTTGTTCTTCCCTCGACGGGATTTGAACTCACACGATTGATACACTGCAGCACCAATCGGTTAGCCTTACGTCCAGCGCCCTAGACCACTCGACCGCATCTGCTCCATAAAAAATGGAGTTTCAGTAGTCGAAGTGTTACCTTGTCTCGTAAGGAAAATCTAGAGATAGACATAAAACATGTGTCTAAGCGTGTGTATATGGTATATATAACTACGGCTCCATCGTATACATGACCTGATGTACCCGGATGGGTGTCCAAACAAAAACAAAACAGCATTTGTTTATATGTCATAATAATGTATAATTTACATTTTATTTTCACTACTTATTTCTCACATATTTTTGTTAATATATAGATTCTATATGTATATAAATCATGAATATGGAATGTATCAGAAGAGAGTTCATTGTCGTCCATTAAATCAATGTAAGTTTCAAGGTCGTCTGAGGTTATACGTTAACTGGAAAATAGAGTTCATAAAAATTACACACAAACAAACTGATGTTCACAATGTGTTATTCATGCTTCAGCATAATAATTTGTTGTGATGAAATCGTCATAATAATAAAAACGTCGATATCTTCTTGTGTGCGCACGACCCGTTTCTGAAATAAACTTCGTCAGATTCGTTCATTGACAGGAGATTGAAAAACCAGATCATTTAAACGTTTTGGGAGCGAGAATATAAATGGGTTGGTTTTGTTGATTTGGTTTATGGTGTTTAATGCCACTTTTAACAATATGTCAATTATATCGTCGCGGTCAGTTTTATTGGTGGAGGAAACAGGAGTACCAGGAGAAAACCACCGACAAACTTTATCACATAATACGATGGGCCTAAATGTATTGAACGATATTGGTTAAACTGTGACAGACAAGTTTATTGATGGAGCAACTGAAATACTACTATTTAACTGCATTAAAATATTGTTTTTTAAAACTACGTTTAACTATCTAACTTCTTGAAGGGTCCCGGGTGGATCAATGAGTTAGGTCGTTGGATCTAACAACTCCTACAAGCCTATCACCAATACGGCGTGGGTTCGTGCCCAGCTTTGTAAATTACAAAAAGGGTGCACTAGACTCGCAGCTGCAAGTAATTAAGTTTACCAGTTACTTGCCCAGGATCGGTGGTTCTCTCCGGATACCCCAGCTTTTTCCATCACTAAAACTGGTCGCTATGATATAGCTGAAATATTGCTGAATGTAGCGTTAAGCACCAAAATTATAATTCTAACTTATTGGGATGACACTTAAGTGAAGACTATTGATTTACATTTCATGTCTTTTATAAATAAAAAGACAAAGGTCAGAAAAGTGAAACGCAAAATAAAAATAAATACAAAAACAAAAAACAAACAAAAAAACTAACAAACAAAAACAAAGCAAAAATAGAACACAGATAGCTACAAAAATGAATACACGGACCTCACAAAAAAAATGATTGATTGACTGATTGATTGGTGCTTAACGCCAGCCTCAGCAATATTTCAGCTGTATCGTGGCGTGAAAATGCTTTATTATTAACTTAGATACCTACAAGATCCTTAGAAATAAAACATATAACATACTTGTCTATAAAAAATCAGATTATATGTACAAATAAATGAAACGAGAAAAAACAGTTTGAACCAGGAAGCTCGAGAACAGTGCATAGTTAGTTATCGAAACTCTCAAGTTCATAGATAACCTTTCTCACATCGTATTGCAACCCTATCTTTTGATTGGCTGAGAATGTGTGCACTAGATCAATACAATAAGTTAATGTTAGAACTTTTATCTGTCATAATGTTATAAATAAAGTATTAAACAGCCGTGTTCAAGGATATGACCAACCACAACAATACAAACCACTCCTCTATCACACATAAAAACAAGTCAAATACATAACAATGACACCGATTTAGGACAGGTATAACGTGCAATATTCGCCTGAAACGCGTCATATGTCAACTACAATAGTTTTTGTTTTAATTAGTTGATGTGTAGCTTCTATTATGCATGTATATGTACAAGGGTCGTCGTGGTCGTGATCGTATGGTACATGTAGTTTATTTACAACTACATGTACAATCAGTACTTACCTCCACTGACGTTATGAGTTCGAACCCCTACATTTTGAATCTCAAATATAAGGATTTGATACAAGTAGTTGATAATAATGACTATATAGAAGATATAAATAAAAACAAATACAGATGTGATGGTGGTTTGGAAAGATTCCTGTGATTGTGTTCACCAACATAAAGGATAAACACATATACAAACAAATTCAGGAAAAGTAAAAAGAAACATAGCATACATATAACACATTTGGGAGTCATTGGTTTCAGCAGTTGATGGCCTTTTCAACAAAATTGGGAGTCATTGGTTTCAGCGGTTGATGGCCTTTTCAACAAAATTGGGAGTCATTGGTTTCAGCGGTTGATGGCCTTTACAACAAAATTGGGAGTCATTGGTTTCAGCGGTTGATGGCCTTTTCAACAAAATTGGGAGTCATTGGTTTCAGCAGTTGATGGCCTTTTCAACAAAATTGGGAGTCATTGGTTTCAGCAGTTGATGGCCTTTTCAACGGTTTTAATAGAGACAGTGTTTTTCTCATGCATATTTTAGGTTTACCGTTAAATAATTTGTAATGCTACAAAATTAAACGTGTCACGGCTGAGCTTAGTTCGGTTTATGTATCAGCGCTTTGTAACTATATTAATACGACTGGTGCTACTAGTGGAGAAGGAACTGCTTACCCTTCCAGGGCACCTTTGTTCACCCCGTTTTTTTTAGTAGGGTTCCTATTATTCTATCTTTAGTTTTATGTATGTGATTTGTAGATCGTTTTGTGTCCTTTTGTACTTTGTCTTTTGATAATTTTGTTGTCTGTTCTTCTTCGATTTATTGATTCTGAATATCCCTTTGGTATCTTCAAGCTCTTCTTAGATTTACCTTTAGGTAATTTGAAATGCTGCAAACTTAAACGTTTTTGTCTTCAGTTTTATCGAGTATATCAAATAATATGAATTCAAAGTTTAATGGGAATTCATTTTTAGTATTTTAGTATATCTTATTATTCCAATCTTCTCAAAGCTGCGAAATGTTTGGACATGACCAAATTATGTGCTCAAGAGTCTCGCTGTTTCCTGAACAAAATCTGCATTTTAGATCTTAACTTTGTTTAAGCCAATTGCTCATTAGTCACAGGAATGCTAAGAACAATTCTGGATTTGAACCATTGTAATTTTAAATTTGTTTGTAATATAAAATAAAAACAAAACGAATGTTTATATATCCAAGATATACCAGCTCTCTTCTCACATTTCAGAAATATGTCTTTTTATTATTCAATGCATTAAACATGACTTGAAGGTTTTTTTTCTATGATTTTTAAAAATAGTTTCATATTTTTTGGTAATGAGGGACCGTTCCCTTTTTATAAATCATTATTAGATATATTAAGCGATTTCCAAAATTACTGAATTGCTGAATCTACACGGTACTGTTGTCGTGATCGTGTGGTAGTTGGATTTACAACTACCTATGCAATCGGTGCATGTCATCACTAAAGTTGTGTGTTCGAATCCCGCTTATGGCGAGGTGTACTAGATACAACATTACGTTTTAAAGTTTGTCAGTGATTTGCAGCAGGTAGGTGGTTTTCTCTTGGTACTCCGGTTTCCTCCACCAATAAAACTGATCGCTACGATCTAACCCTCAAATTACATTATCTATACAATATTCAGTTTCTTAGGCATCTGGGGCATTTATACGAATCATTTCATGTCCAACAATTCCATTATATCTAGAAATGCATATTTGTTAAACTAACCTTTTCTTACAAAGGTGTTTTCCCCTTACCATACACTTTTAATACAACTGATTAAAATTGATATAGATTTTATACAAATTTCTTCCTCTAAATCTACGTTTGTTGTACAGTTCAGACATGAAATATGTCGCATTGTTTAACAGGTGTCATTAACCTGCCATACGTAGATACCTGGTGAGCTTTACACGTGTGGTAGTCATTGGATGGCGTCATCACATCTATGGTTTTAGGCGTGGGTTCAGAGGTCAACGACACTAACTACCCGCTCATCCTGGCCTTTTTATATTTAAATTATATGTTTCACTAAATAAAATAAGTAGGTAGATATCTCATTTAGCGCACACGGCGCGTTTCTGGTTTAAGTATTATGAAGTACGCGCAAAGTCGAAAGCTTGGAAAGTCAAATAATTGGGGGCGAGAAAACCAAAGGGCCTAAACAGGATAGCTAAGCTCATGTAAATTCACCTCGGCCTGAGGGAGGAAAATCTTAGTTTTAATAAAGAATACATTATTTATGACCTAAATATTTTAATAATAAATATATCAAATTAATCATATCAGTCCTGAAACATCCTCTGGTAAGCCAATCATACCCCTTCTGACTAATAAGCCACCAGCAGGGATCTAGATATGTTTTGATAACCATTTTCTCCGTAAGAATATTGTCATGTTTAATTTCACCGTCTTCATGTTGTCATGTTTCAATTTCTCCGTCTTGGTATTGTCATGTTTTAAATTCTCCATCTTCATATTGTCATGTTTCAATTTCACCGTCTTGATGTTATCATGTTTCAATTTCACCGTCTTCATATTGTCATGTTTCAATTTCACCGTCTTGATGTTGTCATGTTTCAATTTCACCGTCTTGATGTTGTCATGTTTCAATTTCACCGGCTTCATATTGTCATGTTTCAATTTCACCGTCTTCATGTTGTCATGTTTCAATTGTACGTCTTTATGTTGTCATGTTTCAATTTCACCATCTTCAAATTTCCATGTTTCAATTTCACCGTCTTCATATTGTCATGTTTCAATTTCACCATATTCCTGTTGTCATGTTTCAATTTCTTCGTCTTGATATTTTCATGATTTAACTTCTCCATCTACAAATTGTCAAGTTTTAGCTTCACCGTCTTCATGTTGTCATGTTTCAATTTCAACGTCTTCACATTTCCATGTTTCAATTTCACCGTCTTCATATTGTCATGTTTCAATTTCACCATATTCATGTTTTCATGTTTCAATTTCTCCGTCTTGATATTGTCATGATTTAACTTCTCCATCTTCAAATTGTCATGTTTTAGTTTCACCGTCTTCATGTTTTCGTATTTCAATTTCTCCGTCTTGATATTGTCATGATTTAACTTCTCCATTTTCATATTGTCATGTTCCAATTTCACCGTCTTCATATTGTCATATTTCAATTTCACCGTCCTCATATTGTAATGGTTAAATCAGAAACATTAGCAGAACTATCAGTATGTCTTCGATAACCAATTTCACCATTTTCATTTTGTCATGTAGAAATGATAAAAGTTAAAGGGGCATTAGCTACGATTTTGACATAAAAAAATATGCTTTGGAAATTGGTAAATAGCTGTAAAATGATGAAATAAAGATAAATATTTCACATTAAGCAACTTATCGAGCCACTTTCCGCCTTTTGAGAACGAAAATTATCATCGATTACTTATTTGCGTGCAAGCAAATAATTTGACCTCGCTTTTTCAGTATGCAATTGACCTTACTAGTGACAGATAAAAACAAATAATTTGTAATTTGTCGCTTATTAACTGCCAACTTGCATGGTTCTTTGTCCGTAATTAACACAAGTAGATTCACAAAAAAATAAGATATAAGTGCATTGTTGTACTGATTTAATGACGATTCGACAACTCCGTAAACAATGTCGATAATTAATAAGAAGGCGTCCATTTCTTGATTGATCTCAAAACACGAACATTTGCACGTTTTTGCCCGATGCGCGTACATTTCATAACATTTATAAGTTACAGGAACACGTTTTCTTAAGGCATCAATCATATCCGATAGTTTTTATAGGTAACACAAATTTACGATTTGGCAGATAATGCCCCTTTAAATACATAGCCGAATTTAACATTGAACAACTCAGTATTATTTATCGTTAATCATATCATTGCAGAAGTGATTGAAATTATACAGCTGACATCGATTTTATTCAAATTTATTCATTAAAACAAGATGTGTCGGAACGACACAAATGTCTCCGCCGTGAATATTAAGGAGGCTCGCAAATGTTTCACTCTTTTAATTCCATTAGTAATAGGATAAGAATAACATACTATTGCTTAAGATCTGTATCCTCAAGCCTCACAACAAACATGTAATATGTATAAACAGATACCTAAAATAAACAAAAAAAGTTGTCAAATAGAAGACAGTTACAACAAACTGTCAAAACTCAATGTGTGGACAAAATGTTGCCATATCTGTTGTCCTCTTATATGCTATCAGATAATATAAAGAAAATGCTTATTAAATCTAAATGTTATTTTGAAAGAAATAAAAAGTTAGTAACTTTCAACTTACCAAGCTGCAAATGTTTTTCTGTCAAAGTTCACTCAAATAATCCGAAATAAACCGCAAACTCAACCTCTACTTAATAATACACTAACATTTCAAAAATAAAATCAAATATATAAAAGCACAGTTGCTTTAAGTGGGAACAACAATTTGAATGCTATGTTAAATTCTAAAATCCAAGGACAGTAATTTAGCCAAAATTATTCAGTGGGACCAAAAGCTAAACTTGATCTGTAACTCATTGTAATTCCAAATACCAAAAATCAAGTCAATATCTCAAAGCATAGTGAAATAAAGTCGTGGCAACTTAATATTTGACCAAGGTTAAAAGTCCAAGGCGCGTAAATTAGCCCAAAATCATTCAATCGGAACGAAATTCAAACTTGATCGGTAACTCATCACCATACCAAAAATTAAGTCAATATCTCTAATCATAGTGAAAAAAAATGGTGACAACTAAATATTTGGTCAAATTTCAAAGCCCAACGGCTATAAGTTGGCCAAAAATCATTCAACCGGAATGAATTTTGATCTATAACTTATGATTTTACACTCTCATACCAAAAATCAAGTCAATATCTCAAATCATAGTGAAATAAAGTGGTGGAAACTAAATGTTTGGCCAATACGCGGAAAAAAATCATTGGATCGGAACGAAACGTAAACGTGATCTGGAACTTATCATTATATACCCACATACCAAATATCAAGCCAATATCTCAAATCATAGTGAAATAAAGTGGTGAAAACTAAATGTTTGGCCAAAACGCGGCCAAAAATCATTGGACCGGAACGAATCGTAAACGTGATCTGTAACTTATCATTATACACCCACATACCAAATATCAAGTCAATATCTCAAAGCATAGCGAAAAAAAAAGTGGTGACAACTGTTTTACTTTTACATAAACACCTACATTTGTCAAACAGTAAAAACACATAGAAAAATAGAAAAGTTAACTATTTATGTTAGAACATTTAACAGATGTCAAAGACTTGTCGACATTATTAGTGTTACGTGTAATTGTCAGAGGACTGTTATAGCGAACTGAAACCCAGAGTCATAGGTAAGTGTCTAGATTCCTTAACTTATACTTCTACCAACCTAAAGATTATGTCAGAGGTTGTACTACTTCTAGTAAATACTGGCCGCCTTCAACAAGTTGAAGATTATGTCAGAGGTGGTACTACTTCTATCAAATACTGGCCACATTCAACAAGATGATGATTATGTCAGATGTTGTATTACTTCTAGTAAATACTGATCGCCTCCAACAAGTTGAAGATTATGTCAGAGGTTGTATTACTTCTACTAAATACTGTCCGCCTCCAACAAGTTGAAGATTACGTCAGAGGTTGTATTACTTCTAGTAAATACTGTCCGCCTTCAACAAGTTGAAGATTATGTCAGATGTTGTATTACTTCTAGTAAATACTGACCGCCTTCAACAAGTTGAAGATTATGTCAGAGGTGGTACTACTTCTATCAAATACTGGCCACATTCAACAAGATGATGATTATGGCAGATGTTGTATTACTTCTAGTAAATACTGACCGCCTCCAACACGTTGAATATTACGTCAGAGGTTGTATTACTTCTATCAAATTATGACTGCCTTAAACAAGTTGTAGATCATGTCAGAGGTTATATTACTTTTACCAAATACTGACCGCCTTCAACAAATTGAAGATTATGTCAGAGGTTGTATGACTTCTAGTAAATACTGACTGCCTTCAACAAGTTGTAGAATATGTAAGAGGTTGTATTGCTTCTAGTAAATACTGACCGCCTTCAACAAATTGAAAATTATGTCAAAGGTTGTACTACTTCCACCAAAACACTGACCGCCTTCAACAAGTTGAGGCTATGTCAGATGTTGTTCTACTTCTACCAAATACTGACCGTTTCAATAAGTTTAAGACTATGTCAGAGATTGCACTACTTCTGCCAAATACTGACCGCCTTCAACAAGTTGACGTTTATGTCAGAGGTGGTACTACTCCTAATAAATATTGGCCACATTCAACAATTTGAAGATTATGTCAGCGATTTTACTACTACCAAACACTGACCGCCTTAAGCAAATTAAAGATTATGTCAGATGTTGTACTACTTCTACCAAATGCTGACCGATTTCAATAAGTTGAAAATTATGTCAGAGATTGTACTACTTCTACCAAATACTGACCGCCTTAAACAATTTGACGATTATCTCAGAGGTTCCACATGACAATTGAAAAAGGTTAAGACCATTTACAGGTTTCATGAATTAGTTTTTGATTGAGAAAACGTAGCCTTGAATTTTCAACCGAGCCACTCTAAAATATGGCCTGTGCCATTTTGCTTAACACATGCTGTTGGTATTGAGGAGTGAACCCATGTCAGTCGTTATAGACTTGTGACCAGAGGTCGATTATTTCAACAAGGCACACCTGAATTTTTATGTGTCCAATAAATAGAAGTACTATACTTTTGATTTCCATCGATATCATTTTTACATGATGTAATAACAAAGGGAAGAAAATGATATATAGCATTTTACACTGGAAGAGACATACTTATTGATAGTTTTCATAAAATTAACATATAATTCATATGTTTTTCCATACGAAAGATGTAAAAGAATAGATGTTATTTTTGTATTTTTTCTTCAAATTTTGCAAACATTTCTTGCGGAAAACCGCAGGATCAAATTATATATACAGTCTAACCTGTCTTATGTGATCTTCCAAGGGAATATTGAAATAGAGTAACATAAGACAGGTGGTCACTAAATATAAGTTTAATTAATATAATCACACAGGAAAAAAATCATATTCCGTGAAATAGAAATCATATTCCATCCCCTCGGAAGCCTGGCGGGTTTTCCCGCTAGAGTTATCGTTCTTTGACAGGAAAACGTCAGAGGCACTCGGAACGCATCACTTGATGTGGATGTGGTTATTAAATGTCTGAGACAACGTTCCAATGGACTTAAAATATGTTTGCCAGCAGTATTTTATATGTATTTGTTTTCTTGGTTTCATTGGTATAATAAAACATTTATAGTATGCGGGTTCAGGAAATATGAAAATGTATTCACCCACGAGTATCATATTCCCCTCGGGCGTTGCCCTCAGGTAAAATGATACTCTTGGGTGAATACATTTTCATATTTCCCCCACCAGCATGCAATAAATATATACTGTATGATAAAACTACTTAAAAAAAAGCCATTTTAATATCAGCATATGTTGCGTTGTAAAATGTGTATTAATAGAAGTGCGTAGTATTTAAATAACGTTGAAAAACGTTTATTAATATTTTTGAATAATTTTTTGTTTTTGCCTTGTTTCATATTCTCTTTAAACGTGTACTGATATCATAAGAAATATAGTCTCCTAGAAAGTAAAAAAAGTTAGAAGATACAAAAGTGGTAGTCAGAAACCGTAAATCGTAGAAGTCAACCTAATGGCTGATGAAAAAAAAGACGGAATGACAAAGCAAGTCCCACACCATACTACATATAAAAGGGAAATTTGAGTAGCACAGATCATGGTTAAATCAGAAGTGAACTCAGTAGCCGTGCAATGATGTGCTGTTGCTGCTGGATCATTTATGGAAATCGTGCTAGGCAGCAGTGTACGTAAATAAGGATATAATACAGAAGTAAAACATGAAACCACATGCAAAAAAAAAATGGAAATAAGGCGACCATTACAACATTGGGAAAACTTGAAGACAAATGTTTAGACAAAATGTACAACATGAACCCCACTAAAAAACAGAGTCACATTCACATTGTCGGAAGGATGAGGATCCCGTACTCTAGTGGAAAGGAAGAGAAGAGATTTGACTGTGACAAAATATATATCAATGATAATATGTGGCATGCACATTTTATGACGGTTAACCGATAATGATGACAAACCGCGAATTGTTTAATGTGAAGATGTCAACGTCACAACTAGGAACCCTGGTTATATAGCTCCTTTCTTAACAGTAACCTTTTATCAAGGAAGTCCTGATAGGAACCACAAGATCTGGAATATCGTATCAACTGGGAGATAATATATACTTATTATGCAGGTTCTAGTGAAATGCTGATACATAAAAATGGGAAATTCACAATGGAAAATTTAAATAATCTCTATTATCGTAAAGTTTTGTTCTCGCTGTCAACGCCTAGGTGTGAAACAGATTTCTCTGAAGCTGTAAAATCATTTATGCAAAATGCTGTGAAATAGGTGGTAACAACACAATCGCCAATGTTCTGTCCTCGATTCCGCTCATTTCATTTCTCATATCAATAACTTCCAGTTTTGTTCGCATTTTACTTTATGCCGTTTTCTACTTTTATGACTGCATTTTTACCACATTCACATACAATAAAGAAGTTTGTATTTTACTTTTGGTATTAGGTTATATTGCTGTAGTCCTTTGTGTGGAAAGCAGCATAACCGAATATTTAAATATTCAGTGACAGGACATCACCCATACAGCGAAACGTGAAAATAAAGGGAAGGAATTGCTTCTTTTCTTTTTTTTTCATGAGAAGTCGCTGCATGAAGTCTGCTTCGTGGGAATAACAAAGTAAGTCGGTGGTAGGAGGAGCGCAGTTAGATCACATAGAAATACCCACAGTCTGTTGACAAACACTTTCGTCGAACAGAGCAAATAGAGTGATAATTCAAAAACATTAATATTGTTTTAATATTTTTCATATTTAAAACAGAGTTTGCTTTGCAATGTAAAATTGGTCCCTTCGTAAGCAAGATAGTTGTACTTATATTGTCCATTCGTTTTTATGAAACAACGTTGAGCAAATTCTTTGAATCTATATTTCTGTTTACAGTGAGGAATAGTAGTGTAAAGGATATAGACCTAATGCTATTACATGACAAGAGTCACCTTGATCGTACGTACTTTTAGCAATTCTGTAGAAATTTCCAAAATCAACATCTGATTGACATCACCCCTGGTTTAATAGTGTCACAATAAATCTTCATCCCTTTTTTTAGCAATGTTTTATGTCATAGATGTTTATAATTTGTAAAGAGGTTTCATGGAGAATTTGTTAGACTCAGTAATATAGTGCTGGTTGTAGAAGCACTTGTGCAATTTAGGCATCCAATACGATAATACTTCTGCATCTTTTATGAAAAAAAAAGAAAAAAAAAAGAAAGATGTGATTGACTAGGATTTTCTCTTTCGTCTTGTTGGGGTATATGTAGGGTTGTCAAGTGAATTGTCACAAAGTAATTGCACGGACAACAACATAATTGTCTATACTTGTAAGAACAGTGTTATAAAACAGTAGATGTTCCATGAATCCTCATTCATGCTTAAGTTTTTCAATTCCAATATGCATCAGCAATCGCACATTCGAAAAAAAAGAGCATATATGCCTTTTCATTCACGCTTTGTCCACACTCTGGGATAATCCTAGACATAATATTTTACGTTTGTATATAAGCTTATGCTAGTTTGGCCCCTGTCTAATACGTCTCGTTATTCATATTAAGGTCACCAGTTATAACGTGGTCAGCTGTACAATATATTAATCAGGAAGTTGTTTTGATGTAATAAGACGCCGTTTAAAAAATCCTGCATTGATTATAATGGTAATGCTGTTCACTCAAGTTATACTGTTTAAATGGAACATCGTAGAAAGGTTTCAAATGGTGAGATATACATTGTAGAATTGAATTAAGGTTAGATTTCACTAAGAGAATCAATAGGGTATTCCTAATTTACTGTGCCAAATGCCGGTGGGGGAGGGTGGTGATGATCTTACATTCGTAGAAATCTGATTTGGTACATACGACAGCGTTTCTGGAATACATTTTATCCGGCAATCTCATGGTCAAAATATTGGAAAGCCAAATACAGTTAAACCTCCTTTAGTGACCACCTCTATTAAGCAATAACTTGTATTATATTACCTTGATTTGTATTTCCCTTCACAGTGAATTTCATATCAATTAAACCTGTATTACGTTACCTCCTGTCTTATGTGACCATATTTCACAGTTCCTTTGGAAGGTCACATAAGACAGGTTTGACTGTAATTCAAAGTTCATTAATTAGAAGCAAGTACACCAATTGGCCTAGACCTAAGCTAGCAGTGAAATGCCTCTGATGTATGATCAACTTTTATGTTAAGATTTGGAAACACGACCCACTATATTTGGGGATGAATTCAGTTGTCCTGGAAGATATGATGTTATTGCTTCACTAGTGGCACCCGTCCTGTTTCTGTGAAACAACGCGAACAACACCTAGTATGGAGCAGGAACTGCTTACCCTTCCGAAGCACCTGAGTCCACCCCCGGTTTTTAGAGGGGTTCGTGTTACTCGATTTGTTGTTTCATATGTATGTTTTGTAGATCGTTGTTTGTCCTTTTGTACTTTTTCTTTTGACCATTGTGTTGTCCTTCGATATACGGATTCTGATTGCCCATTTGGTATCTTCAAACTCCTCTTACATGGAATACATGCAACACACGCGTAAGCGTAAATACATACACATAATAATCATATAGTTGTAAGAAAAGTGTTATTAATCGTTAGATTTTCCATGAGTCCTCATTAATGCTTAAGTTTTTAAATTCGAATATGCATCAGCAATCGCACAGGCTTAGCACATTCGAAAAAAGAGCATATATGCCTTCTCATTCACACTTTGTCCACACTGTGGGATAATCCTAGACAGAATATTTTACGTTTGTATATAAGCTTATGATATTTTGGCCCCTGTCTAATACGTCTCCTTATTCATATTAAGGTCACCAGTTATAACGTGGTCAGCTGTACTGTATATTCATAAGGAAGTTGTTCAAAGTTCATTAATTAGGAGCAAGTACACCAATTGGCCTATATGATATGATGTTATTGCTTCACTTGTGGCACCCGTCCTGTTTCTGTGAAGCAACGCGAACAACACCTAGTATGGAGCAGGAACTCCTACCCTTCCGGAGCACCTGAGTCCACCCCTGGTTTTTAGAGGGGTTCGTGTTACTCGATTTGTAGTTTTATATGTATGTTTTGTAGATCGTTGTTTGTCCTTTTGTACTTTTTCTGTTGACCATTGTGTTGTCTGTTCTTCTTCGATATACGGATTCTGATTACCTCCCTTTAGCATGTTTGGTATCTTCAAGCTCTTCTTACATGGAATACTTGCTACTCACGCACGGATTCTGATTACCCTTTTAGCATGTTTGGTATCTTCAAGCTCTTCTTACATGGAATACTTGCTACTCACGCACGGATTCTGATTACCCATTTAGCATGTTTGGTATCTTCAAGCTCTTCTTACATGGAATACTTGCTACTCACGCACGGATTCTGATTACCCTTTTAGCATGTTTGGTATCTTCAAGCTCTTCTTACATGGAATACTTGCTACTCACGCATAAACGTAAATACATACACATAATAATCATATGACATAAACCCCTACAACACAAATGTGAAAAAGACGACCCGATCAGTGTTTTAGTGTGGTGGACATTATACTCTGACATAGACACGCGCATTGACATGTTATTGAACAAATGGTCAACACGAATTTCACGACAAACTAGATCGAACGCAGATGATCAGGATGGTTAGGAAGTTCATACTCTATCAGTGACATAGGACATCTTACTGTAGTTGAAATCAGTTGATAAATCTTAAAGTGACAGGATTTGACTACGAACCACGGTAACTTTTCATGAAATTTATTGTTTCTTGCTCCTATCTTAGTATTCTTTTATATCGAAGGCCTCATTAAGAAAACGTTAGAATGTGAAATCCGAAGACGCTATCAAGTATGGGCAATCCAACATGGACAAGTGGCAACACTGGGAACACAAGTCACAGGACGGATACAAACAAAACACAAAACCAATGACCGGTCAATGGATTATAATAAGTGATTAACGATGTTTTTTTTTAAAACGAGAGGACTTTTCTCAGTCATCTCTCATTGAAGGGCGGATCCTTGAGATCAGAGATGACTGGGAAACGTCCTCGAGTTTTAAAAAAATATCTTTAATTATTTTATTGCTATTTTGTATTCATAATTATATAATTTTTGTTGAGATACTGATATTTTTTAAGCACAATATTTTATATCGTTAATCACTTATTGTCAAGGATTTGGTAATGTGACGTCATTAAAACGTCACATTGTTTATCACGAGACTACTTAGTTACTGGTGATAATTTTCCATCTCACTCTAAAAGCGTGTGATGGGAAATTCTCAGATATCAAGATCAAAGGAAAATACCACAAAATAGCGATAGTCGTGCTGATTAGTTGAAGAATATTGAATCCCACCGTTCAGTAGTATCAGAGTAATATTTCTGCTGACAATTTCATACTTCCATACAACCAACATTATATTGATATTGGTAGGATTGTTGACATCACTGTTTGAACTTTTATTATTTCTTACATGATTGATTGTTGGTGTTTTAACGCAACTTTCAGCAATATGTCAACTATATCATGGCGACCAGTGTTAGTGGTGGAAGACGCTGGACTAAAATAAAATAAAAATATTTTTTACATTTTTGTATGTATGACATTGCTGGGTGGGTCCATTTTGCTTATCTTTTTAGTTTTCTGTGTTTTGTTGTGTTCGTTTTAAGTCTTGTTACGTGTGTTTCTATTAGTGATTGTCCATTTGGCTTTCTCTAACGTTTATTTACATTACTTGATCAAAAGAATGATAATTCAACGGAAGCGCTCAATATTCTTGAGATACAACATGTACGTTTCACAACCACGATAAAATAAAACAACTGTATGTTTTTGTTTTGTTCATTAGGATCTTCATCAAGAAATGACAGAGGTGAGACAATTTTCAATCGAATATTCGGACAATTATTTACATGCCAATAGATTCGACATTATCATCAAAGTCGTATATATGTACTTCCATGTCGTTTTAAAACACGTACCAAACTGTATACTGTTGGCGTCTACTGAACATCTACGGATATTGAATGGGTTTAAGGAACATTGTTTTGACCAAGATGACCGGAAGAATGGCTATTCTAAATTATGTCCACCGAAGAATTCTAACGAGGATTACTTGACATCATATCATAACTTTATAAGTGATATAGCCAAATTTGGGCTGAACCCATCTCAGTATAGTATTAGTGTAGACAAGAATGGGTTCCTCGTCAACGGTGCACACACGCTCTCATCATGTATCGTTCTATCACATCCGGTTTACGTTCAGCACTTAAGGTACGAAAACATGTTCGCGTATGATTATATGTTTTTTTAAAACACGAGGATTGCAGACAACTATTAGTGACATGGTACTCCTAGAGTGAATGAAAATACAACTAAAGCTAAATTTAACATCACAAATATCAATGTTAGCTTTGTTTTCGCACAATGAAGAAAAGGCTAAAATAATGCGTTCAGTTCTCCGAGGTAAATGCTCAAAAGATGGCTTTATAATTTATGAGAAAGAGATTGAAATAGCAAAACGAGGCATACGAGAACTTGTCATACATATGCATGGACTGCAGTCGTGGATATTAGCCAAAATCCGTAATATGAATGAAATAATTTCTAAATCAGGTTTAGCACGAGTGCGCTTCTTTTTCTTTTTTGGTCGAAGCAATACAGAACTGACAAGTTGTAAAAGTGAAATACGAACGGTATCTGGTGAAGGCAAATCATCTGTTCATATTCCAGACACACTCCAGGAAGCTGTAACCTTAGTCAAAATAATTCTGAATAACAATTCTCTACATCTGATTAATTATGGCAAAAATACAAATAAATGTCGCCATATTTCAGCAGAAATATCCAAACACTCATTACTTTCTGAAACCAGTACGTTACCAGGCCTTTATGAACCCAGGGAAGATATTATGTTAGATTCTGGACTGGTACTATATTTTTATGGTATACGAAAGGGAACATATGTTGACATTCTATTTTTATACAATATAGACCACGCGATAATCGGCCATTATAAAGGCCTGTTTTATGAAGCACATGGTTTTGCTTCAGACGCCACCTGAAATACTAGGCCATGGGGGAAGATTATTTGAGCAAAAATGTAACAAGATGGGATCTGTTTTATGACCCGAGGAATTATGGGTACTGTTATGGCATAAAGTTTGTCTCATTAAAAGAGGTCATACCGTACAAATCAAAAAGAAACGAACCAAACAAAGATGCCATTGATATTAAACTAATAAAATCATTTTTAAGAATGTTAGCGGGAAGGGTTACTTAAACAAGGGTCATGTATAGGTCGATATTTTAGACTTAGTATATTATGTATAAAGTTCAAGATCAGGACTAGGTTTCTCTACAACAATGCAGCTCATCCAGTTATATATGACGGCTTAGTATGGTTGATGGTGTTTAACGCCACCTCCAGCAATATTTCAGTTATATCGTGGTGGTCAGTTTTATTGGTGGAGGAAACCGTAGTACCCGGAGAAAACCACCGACCTGCACCAAGTCACTGACAAACTTTATATCGTCTGAGCGGGATTCGAACTCGCAATGTTAATGGTGATAGACACTAACTGCACGGTAGTTGTAAATCCAACTACCATATGATCACGACCACGAGGGCCCCCAGTTATATATGACGATTGGTATTTTACACACATGTGGAAAACCCTTACTAAGCCGCATCATTTCCTTAAGTGGGGAGGCTTAGGCCTATAAAACCAGTTTAGCACCTCATGGAAGTGCTTGTACCAAATAAGGAAAATAAGAGATTCGTGAATACGTGTGTCAGGGGTTATCGATATCGCCTCTGTTTCTGCGATATTTTCTATTTGATTTTAGAATTGCCTGTTGTCTTTTATTTTTCATTTTTATTGATGGAAAACAATATTATCTCATATATATTATGTACAGTTAAACCTTAAATTGAATTGAACAGGTAACAGGTAACATAACGATGGACGTCTAGAATTTCGTAAGGGGAAAATCAGTTAAAATGTGTTCTCTAAATTAATCAAAATGTGCTCAAAACTGTTTTGCTAATTACTGAGACGTTAGTGTTATCATCTGAAAATGGAAATTAAAAAAACATGGATTTAAATGCATCTTATGAACTGTGAAATATTATCAATGGAGATATGTGAGTAGCCATTGTTTACTTTGTTTAATTGAATTCAACTCACCTGTGTGGATATGCAAGTACTATGTATACATGTATCGTATAATAGGACTATATACTATATATGATACTATATACTATTAAACTATAAAAGACATTAAATAACATCATCTCAGTAACTACTATAGTATAGTATAGTATAATATAAGTATATGAAAAGAGCTATTAGAATGGGAAAAAAATAATCAGGAAAAAATTGGGGCCGAACAAATGATAGGAATAGAAGCATTAAACAACAGAAAACTGAATTTTCGGCCCTTACGTTTGAACAACGCAAACGCTTCCTCTCCAGTGAAACATCTGACATTGGCGTAGAAGCCGAAGTACTTCTAGATGCAGTTCTAGGCGCACTTAGTAGCAATGAGACAATAGACCGTTTCGTGTATGCACTAGTCGGTATACCCGAAATAAAAGCAAAACTAATAGAACACCTTGTTCCTTCCCTAGAAAATCAAATAACTGAAGTTATACAGCCTTTAAAACAAGACATAGTACATCTCGAAGACAAACTTTCTGAAACTGACATGATAACGGACGATCTTGAGCAGTATGGCAGGCGGCATAGCTTAAGGATTTCTGGCATACCGGAATCGGATAAAGAACATACTGATATGCTCTTAAATATGCTCACCCAACTTAAATAGGCCTATAGCTGTACGGTTTATCAATTACCGCCGCGAAGAACACGTGTACGCTAGTCGAATGTACCTTAAAAGGGTTATTATATTAACGAATCATTATCCAAAGGAAGATCAAGTTTATTCTATAAGGCTAGACAACTGAAGAAACAAAAGTTAATCCTTGATACGTGGACAAGAGATGGTAACATTTTTGTAAAAACCCAAGATAGTACCGTTAAAGTATGTACACGGGAAAGTCAATTGCCGATCACATTTGCTCCAAAGCTTTCGGTTCCTAAACCATTCAAAACTGGACGGAAACCAAAACCAAACGAACAAGAACCAGCTCACAAGTCCAAGAATAACGCCGTAATTGTAACAGAAGTCCAGGTTCATTCCAATCTTGAACCTTGTACAGCAAACAACGGGCCGGGTGAAGAAATTGAACTCCTTTCGTCTACAGTAATTAATGCGTCGGACAATGTAAAAAAAACAAAAAACAAGCAAACAAAATGATACCATGATTAACTTAATTTTTGTAAATGTTTACTTTTTAAGGAAATTCCAATTGATACTGTTTACTTCTGTGTTACTTTAAACAAATTTACCGTGACTCGGTATATTAATAATATTAGTATATAAGAAACTTGTTTGTCATATTAAATGTTTACCGTTTTCAAGGAAATTTCAATTTATACTGGTTACTCCTGTGTTATTTTAAACAAATTTACTCTCTATATTAATATTACCGGAGAGACATCAAACCAGTCAAATATAATCAATTTGTTCATTTCATTTCAAATATAATCAATGGGCAAAGTTGGAATTTAATATTCTATAAATAGAAACTATATGGATTACCATTATATAATTGGTTTTCCCCTTATCTATCATTTATCTTTATGCATGTGTATTATATTATTTTTTATGTTTTGTGTATTTCTTTGTTTGTATTCTCAATTCTTCAGAATACTTTTTTATTCGTTATTTATCATTTCAAACTAATTGTGATTTTTTGAGTCATGTGATATATGCAATCTACTTGGTCAAGGTCATGTCAGTATTATTATTAGCACAAGATGGCCACCCCCAGTGCTGCGAAGTTCTGATGTTTATTTCAGACACCAATGACTAGTTCTGGTCGGAGTTATTTATAGATCCTCACATTCAGATGTGTCATATTGGCGGAAATTGGAAAACAATATCCAGCCTATATTGGATTTGAATATTCCTGTAATACTTGGAGGTGATTTAAACAATGATATGTTGGGTAATCAGTGTGAGCACCTTAAAGACATTCTCGCACGTCTAAACTTGGAGAATGTAGTGTGGGAGCCTACACGTATTACCCATACATCAGCTACATGTATCGATTTATTTATTACAAACAAACCAAATCTTATACTTGATATTAAACTTTCCCCGAACTTTTGGAGTGACCACTGCCCAGTCAGTTTAGATATTAATATCAAAACTAGTAAAGAGCAATGTTATAAACGCACAATTAGAAAATATGATCAGGCTGATTATAATTCTATAATCCATGATATGGAAGGCAAGAATTGGAGTATTCTCTTTGAAAATAAAACTGTCAATGAGAATTACTCCAATTTCATTTCTATTTTAAATGAGGCATGTGATAAACACATACCTACAAAACTGTAGTTATTAGACCAGCTGATAAACCGTTTATGAATAGCTATATAAGGAAGGCAATTCGAAGGAGAAATCGCATTCATTATAGAGCTAAGTCTACCAACAACCCAGATCATTGGTCACAATATAGACATTTGCGAAATGACGTAAAAAGATTGGTAAGAGAAGCCAAAACTGAATATAAAAATAAACTTATTTCTCAATTAATAGACAAAAGTATCCCACCAGGCAAATGGTGGAGAATTGCCAAATCAGTTTGTAAACTAAACAAGTGTAATAAAGTTTCACCCCTATAAAACATGAAGGTAGAATAATAATTCATCCTTCAGAGAAATGTGATATTTTTAATAAGTACTTTGCTGATATTTCAAATATTGAAAATGAACCAAATCTCCCGAATACAAAATTTGCCCGTGACAATATTTGTCCTGATTTATTGATTACTGAACAAGAAGTAAAAGACCAATTAGAAATACTGAATAATTCCAAACCAAGTGGCCCTGATGGTATTGCACCCAAGATTTTACGCAGTGTTTCTCAGTGCCTTATTTCCCACCTTACATTATTATTTAATCAGTCATTGCAATGTGGACAACTTCCATATATTTGGAAACGCTCACACGTAACCCCTGTGTACAAAAATAAAGAGACTGCATCCGACATTACAAACTTTCGACCTATTGCCCTTACTTGTGTTCTGTGTAAAATGATGGAAAAAATAATTGTGAAACATTTGCATGACTATGTATTAGAGCATCATATTATTACAGAACACCAGTCAGGATTCCAACCAAAAGATTCTACAGTAAACCAACTTATATAAATTTACAACACTATTATCAGTAACCTTGATATTGGCAAAGACATAAGGTTTATATTTTGTGATATTTCTAAAGCATTCGAAAGGGTTTGGCATACAGGACTTTTATACAAATTACGCAAGATTGGTATTGATGGAAATTTACTAAGTTGGGTTACAGATTATTTAGATGATAGGAAACAAAAAGTGGTCTTAGATGGTTTCTCATCTGGGTGGGAGGAAATCGATGCAGGGGTTCCCCAAGGGTCAGTGTTGGGCCCTTTCCTGTTCCTTATATACATAAATGATATTGTTGATGATCTTGACTATAATATCAAACTCTTTGCTGATGATACATCTTTATATGTAATAGTCGATGAAAAAAATTATATACACGCTGCAGATATGCTATCGACAGACTTGTCTCATATCCATAACTGGTCACAAAACTGGGCTATTAAATTTAATCCTAATAAAACTGAATCAGTTTTATTTACTAGACGAAATATAAATAACCCTCCAGTTTACTTTGGGGATATGGACAACAGAGTGACAGATGTTAATACTCACTGTCATCTGGGTCTGGATCTCCAAAGTAATTATAGATGGGGCGATTATGTCAGTAAAATTTATAAGAAAGCATGTGACAGACTGAAAATTCTTAGAATGCTCAAATATCAAGTTCAGAGAAATGTATTGATTAGTATATATTTATCATTCATCCGACCTATACTAGAATATGGAAATGTAATTTGGAACAATTGTACCCAAAATGAAGCTAATCTATTGGAAAGTGTTCAGGTTGAGGCAGGCAGGATAATTACAGGGTTGAGAGTAAATTCATCCAGATCTAAAGTATATAGTGAACTTGGCTGGGAACCCCTTTATAAAAGAAGAGAGAAACACAAGTTGATTCTCCTCTATAAAATAATAAATGGTTTAACTCCAGACTATATGAATGATATGATCCAACCATATACAGAAAATATTCATGATTATAATTTACGACAACAAATATCGGGGGACAATTTTAGACTACCCTTTTGTAATACTGTCTCATATAGCAAAAGTTTCATCCCTAGTATGTTACGACTCTGGAATAGTCTGCCTGCCTCAACAAAGTCAACTCCTTCTCTTAATATATTTAAGACAAGACTGAACTCAAGTACGAATGCTTCACGTAAATATGTACATATAGGTGATAGAAAAGAAAATATCATACACTGTCAGATGAGGAATGATGCTAGCAATCTAAATCTACATTTGCAGCAACATCACTTATCTGACAGATCATCTTACCCACATTGCAATGATCCCTGTGAAAGCCCCTGCCATTATTTTATGCACTGCCCTTTATATAATATTCATAGGCAACAACTTGTTGATTCCTTTAATGAACTTAGCGTAGAATTTACTATTCAATCCATTCTTTATGGAAGTGTAACCTCTGATTACAATCAGAATGTAAAACTTTTTCGTGCAGTACATTCCTTTATTAAGCGGAGCAAACGATTTGAATAATAATATAGTAATACAAATCTTAAACTGTTTAAACATTTTAAACTGTAACAGTATTTTCACAAATGATGGACCATGATAGCAAATATCGGTACTCTACCTCTCACATGACTAAATTAACTTATTGATATTCTATTTGTAATTTATGTTGTTTTATAAATATATTATATGTATATATATTATCATAAATCTCATATTTATACTATGATTACCTACTGCATGCTAATAATAAAAAAAAAAAAAAAATTCTGAAATGAATTCTTTAAGTATTTAAATTAGATTAAGAGGTAATAAATCTTGCAACATCTTACACTTGTAACACTTTTAGATAGCAACTAAGTGTATTAAAAAAAATTGTAGATCTCATATCAGCCAAATTGTCGATAAAACCTAATCAATGTTAATTACTTATCAATAACTGAATATATGAGATTTCTGACTGCTATTGTATACTCGAGTTATTTCCCTTTGAGTATGAAATATTGTGTATTGTAAATTATTAACTGCATGCATTGTTGATTGTTGCTGTTACCTTGTGTATGGAGAGGATTTATATAGGCTATTGCCTGCTATCCAATCCATTTCATTTAATTATGAATAAAATATGTTTAAATTAATTAATGTTATGTTATGCATGATGTAGGGGGTAAGAATATCTTTTTTTTCCAGAATTTTAAATTATTGAATTCAGTAATTTTTAAATATACAAGATAAAGAGTCAAATTAAACGACCACTTACACACGTGTCGTATACAAAGATAAATAGACCTCAGATAATGGTACAGTTATTACCAAATAGGGTACGTATGTAAACATATTTGAAGAATTAAAATTGAAAATAATACACTAATTTAACCCTGCCATTTTTGACTGAAGTGCCTGTACCAGGTTGGGAGAAGTGAGCGGTCGTGTGGTTAGGAGAAGTGAGCGGTCGTGTGGTTAGGAGAAGTGAGCGGTCGTGTGGTTNGTATTATTCGTCAAGAATAGAAAACAAAATGTTTATTAAAATATATTAAATATATGTTCTCTTTAAACACATATGAATGTTTGTTGATTTAAGTTAAATCATGTATATCTTTTTCTAATATTACATATTTTATATATAATAAAACATGATTATTTCCTTTGCTTTTTTATATTCATGGCTATTTATCTACATTTGAGCTAAAGCCTAGTTATGGCTGATTAGCAAATTGTGTCATTAAATGCCCATGGGTTGGGGTGGGTTGATTAGGTATGGCGGTTAACGCCAGTTTCAACAATAATTCAGCTATATCGTGACGGTCAGTTTTATTGGTGAAGGAAAGCGGAGAAAATCACCGATTTGTCGCAAGTCACTGAAAAACTTTATCACATAATGTTATATCGAGTACACCTCGCCATGAACGGGGTTCGAACTCGCAACGGTAGTGGTAATAGGCACTGGTTGCATAGGTAGTTAAAATCCAACTACCATATGATCATGACCACGACGGTCCCCAATACGATTAAGTGAAAGAAGTTTTAAATTGGAACACAGATAAATATTTACATTCTCCCAGAAACCCACCCTTTAAAGAATGGTGGATAAGAATGTCTCTTTTCTAGTTATACAAAATAAAGGTAATAACAAAATTACCGAACACCGAGCAATCTTCCAAAGGGAAAGACAAAACTCATATGTCAACAAACAGACAAAATCAGTCAACAACCGGAAAACTGGGAAAGCACAGAGAAAGTGTCGTGATACCTTTTGATAATAACTTTCAATTTGATATCACCAGCACTGTTGTAGACCATGAAGGTAGATTTATCATTAGTGAACATAAAGGTCATGAGGACAATCTATATCCAATTTTTATGGCTTAAACAATGAAAACGGAACCCTGGGTTCACCCTCGAATGTCCAACATTACATAGATATACTTGGAGATAAAATGCATGTCTTATTCGGTGTAGACTAATCTACGTGTTAGTCTCTATTGTGTAATAAGAGTTTGAAGATACCAAAGGGATAATAAGAATCCGTAAATCGAAGGACAAACAACACAAAGACCAAAAGAAAAAGAGACAAACAACGATCTACAAAACATACACACAAAACTAAAAATCGAGTAACACGAATCCCACTAAAAACCGTTGGTGAACTCAAGTGCTCCGGAAGGATCGGCAGTTCCTGTTCCATTAGTGTTACTCTAGTAACAAATCCGGTGATAAGTCATGAATGGGGTAAGGACCGGAAAGTGCTTACGATAAGTGGAACATATTAATGTAAGTCCGAAATCAAATACTAGTATTTTGCATGGTTATAAAAGTAATAATTCCTAATTCTTTAATAAACCACCCCTGCAGGTTTTCAACAAAAAATAAATGAAGTCCAGTTATTCCAGAAAAAAACATAGGTTCTTCTTATAATTGTTTTTCACATGCTTCTCATCTGCTGTCGTTTGATATCAGCTATGATGATGTCTCCTTTGTTTGGGTTACTGGTAATCAAATCTTGTATTTATCTGGCTTCGCCAGGTAGTACCATTGTATTGTTCAGTTCTGTTGGTACTGAAGGTATTCTACATGCAGATAGCTGTGTGTTCATTGCATTGGGATAACTAGTGGTCGTACTTGTCTGTGGGCGCACCGACGTAGATAAGGTTTTGCAATGAAACATGCTAAAAGTTTGTTTGCGAAATTTGCCATTACGTGCCAAGTATACTACTGGTGTAAAAATTCCTTCCAGTTTACTAATCATTGCAGGTATGGCCATTAAGATAGGATCAACATCACCATCTCTATTCAGCATTTTCCACAGAAGACAAACAGAATATGGCGTCCAGCATACAAGGAACAAACCTGCAATGATCAAAAACTAAAAACTTAATTCGAACAATCAGAATAAGAATAAACGATGAAAAGTGAAAAAAAAACCTGAAATTAAACTACTTGTGGATTCTGAATACCGGAAGTCAACTGTAACCGAATAACGCAGTAATACATGGATGTTGTTATGCATAAATGTCCTTACTCCCTGAATTCCGTGTTCTGATGTCCGTTACGATTTCCGCAAAAAAAACGATGTTCGGTTCTCCTTCACCTCCAGTTGTTTGCATAAAGGCGCGTTTCTTATTTACGTTAGTTGTACTTGTTTACATATGGTGGTGTCTAACATGTGTTTTATTTTGTTTTGTCTGTCTTCGTCTTATATCTTGCATACTGTATGTTGCCAGTTTCTCTGCAGTGTGTATTTCTATCTTCGGTTTTCTCTAACGTTTATTAACGTGGTTGCTTGGTCATCCGCGATTTATTTTCGACATTCCGTATACAAGATCACTAATATTGTTTTATACTAGTACACAAATTGTACACCTTTATTTGAACTGATGAGAAATTTCAAAAGGAACTTATGATGCACTATCGAATACATTGTTTTATTGTGTTGAGGTTTGTATTGGGACGTCATGCAGTGAAATAAAGGGCTGGATATATCAGTATTTCACGAGCACCAATATAATGAATTATAGCATACATTAAGCGAAGGAACTGCATACCCTTCTGAAGCACTAGTTTTGGGTGTGTTCAATGTTTCTAATCTTTTCAGTGTTGTGTTTATCTTCGTTCATTGCCTTGTTCCCAATGTTGCCTGTGTCACTGGATTTCCGTTGTTAATTGCCCTTTCTTTTTTCTCGTGCTCAATGTCGTTGTGGATTTCAGCTTATATGATCACGGACAACTCCAATGCATCAAGTGTAATAAATTAACAAAAATACAATAAGGGGAAGGAACCGCTTACTCTTTGTTGTCAGTGTTGCAATTTATGTTTTTAATCTTCTGTGTTGTCCTTTGCTTGTCTTCCTGTTGTGTTATTTGTTTGAGGTTGCCTTTGTGTCTTGATTTCTGTTGTTAATTGCTCTTTCTTTTTTCTCTAACGTGGTAAATTTCGTTGTAGATTTCAGCTTATTTGATCCCGGACAACTCCAATGCTAAGATATTTCGAGGTAAAATCGTCGGTGTGTTCGACTCATAACAACGACGCCAGATTTGCCTATGTCTATGGTACATAGTAAAACCATCCTAGTTAGAAGGAACACTGGACATATTGACTGACACATTATTTACAGGGACTATATAAGCCAGTAACCCGACACATCTATTGTCATCAAATGAAACAAATGAAGTGTTGTTACTAACATACTGAGCGAGTGATTGTTGTCTAATGGGAAATTGTTCATTTGTCAGAAAGGTTGTTAAACTATTGGTTCTGCGGCTTAAGGTGGTACCATACAGTTCAGGTAAAATTTGATCTGCTCGTTTAATTTTCCTATTTTTTTGGCAGTGTGTTTGAATATATCCACTGTAATAAATATCAAAATTTTAATAAATTCCAACCAACAGACTCTGGGCTATATATTCACTAGCCACATAGCAGCTTTTCTCTCTGTGGTTTTGATCACCGAGATGCTTGAAATCTGCATACAAACATCATATGATCAAAACGTTCAACTGATCTTAAAGAGATATCTCCCTGTAGTGTATGGTACCCCCTTAATATAGTTAAAATCTTTATATCATGAGAATGTTTCATGTTAATTTTGACATTTTCTCTATTACAGTTCATGTTCATCTTTGAGTGGGGTGATGCATGTTTTTTTCAGCTATGCCTTGGCGAGAACAAGTTACATTTCAATGAGATGATGATGTTCACTTTGTACTAGACCAATACGATTAGTTAGATTATTATAGTGCTATCTCACCGAAAACAAATAGTCAGAGGGTAGACATATCACTCCATTATGATACATTATCCCAATCTCGAGACAGGGAGTCTTTGCTCTTGCTCCTCACTGTTGCGTGCTGGGCGTAGGAGCAGCAAATATCAATTGTAAAAAATTTGATTTGAACCACCGCACTCTAGACAAGCACACTAGTCATCACACAACCAATGCTACCTCCCCTAATAGGTATGTTTGTTTGTTTTATGGTGCTTAACAGCACTTTCAACAATATACCAGCTATATCATGGCATCAGTTTTATTGGTGGAGGAAACCGGAAGACCCGGAGAAAACCACCGACCTGTCGCAAGTCACTGACGAACTTTATCACATAATGTTATACACCTCGCCCTGATCGAGATTCAAACTCACAACATCAGTGGTGATAGACACTGATTGCGTAGGTAGTTGATAAATCCAACTACCGTACGATGACGGTCACGACGACGCTTGCCCCTAATAGACACCAAGAACATACCAATGATACATGTAATAGTAATGGCAAGGTCGTGTTCCAATTTTAACTTCTTGGTCTTGTTGTCACTTGTATTTAGCTGATGAACTGATCTCAAATGAACATTTGCTTGCTTTATTACCTACAAGAGCAGATACAACACAATAAACATCATTCGTTTTAAAAAAAATAAATTTCATTAAAGCTTCTAGATGTAGGATTACTATTTAGTTAATATTAAGGAACTGCTTACCCCTCCGAAGCAACTGAGTTAACCACCGGTTTTTTTTTGGTTCGTGTTTTTCAATAGTTTGTTTTCTGTGTATTGTTTTGTTGATTATTGTTTGTCAATTTTCCTTTGTGAAGGGTTTCACCTTTGACGTTAAACATGTGCACTAAGTAGTATATAAGCAAAGGTAATAAAAAAACTACCGAACACCGAGCAATCTTCCAAAGGGAAAGGCAAAACTCATAAGTCAACAAACAGACAAAATCAGTCAACAACCGGAAAACTGGGAAAACGCAATGGCCCTGACTTGGCACAGGCATTTCCAAAGAAATGGTGGGTTGAATCAGATTTCATGGCGCCAAAACTCCCGCTTCCATTACGGTTAAAATGTCCCGGTTGTCACTATAACAGCATTTTTAACAATACTGGGACAAATAGGTATACTAGTAATCAACGCAGTACTTTATGAAAATCCATCGTTTATTATCGTCTCTGCAGAACGGCTGAACTAAACGGTCATCTTCTTACACAATGTGATTTCAAATGAGATGGTGCATGACGTCATGTCTAAACCACGATTACTTAATCCTTATCTTTATACATTCTCAACTAAGTGAGTAAACAATAAAAGTTAGTACGGAAATGAGTGCATGTGTAAAATAAATGACAGGACAAACATACCACACTGTTGGAACAGTTCCAAATCAAATAAAATAAGGGGCACGGGTGGCTCAATGAGTTAGGTCGTTGGATCTAACACCTCATACAAGCCTATCACCAATACGGCGTGGGTTCGTGCCCAGCTTTGTAAATTACAAAAAGGGTGCACTCGACTAGCAGCCGCAAGTGATCAAGTTTACCAGTTACTTGCCCATGGTCGGTGGTTCTCTCCGGGTACTCCGGCTTCCTCCACCACTAAAACTGGTCGCTATGATATAGCTGAAATATTGTTAAAAGTGGCGTTAAACACTAAACAGTCAAATTCAAATAAAATAATTGTAGAAGTAGGCAGAATCGGTACCTCTAACACACATATACATGAATGTTCACATTCCTGACTTGGTACAGACACCTCAATAAGAAATGGCGGGATTAAGCTAGTTTTATGGGTCCAAACCTATAAATATGCTAAAGATATATATCATTCCTATATCATCTCTATTTACAACGGCTACCAAAATGTTCAAAATTTTGCCAAAACATTATTTTTCATGGTAGAACGCAATTGCTTCTAAAAACAACTATCACGTTCTATATTTGCATAAACCTTTTTAATGGAGAAAATATAAATGGCATTATTTGAACTGGCAATGTTTTCATAGTCTTTATAATAAATTGTTACAGAACTTACCTTAGTATATATTGAAACGTATGAAAATATCATAGTTGAGACAGGCACCAAGAAGAAAACCACTAATAAGGTTAAAACATATGATCGGCCATTGTTATTTTCTCCAATTAGATCTATTGCGCATGCTGTGCCAACTCCTTCATACGTATATTGGTTCCAGCCAAACAAGGGACATAATGCAAAAGTTAATGTAATGGCGGCACAAACTGAAATTATCACAATGCTGTAAACGGTCGACAGGTACATTGAAAAATTACTTTTTACGACATAGATATACCTATCTATGGCAATGGCTGTCAAGATCAACATCGTTGTCATGCCACCAAACGTCATCAGAAATCCATAGTACTGGCATCCTATATCACCAAAACGCCACATCTTGTTGAAACTCGAAATCACAACCAAAGGGACACCAAATACAGCCATGAGCAATGACAGGATGCAAATGGCGGCAATGTAAATGTTTATTTTTGTTAGATGACTTTTATCTTTAACAAAGAATACCAACAGAACGGATCCATTCGTAAAAATAGAACTGAAAGTTCCGAACAGCAAGACAACGCCAGCGGTGTAATGGAAGAATACAGGAGTTTGAGCAGCAATAGTCCTGTGGTGGTCGTTAATGTTAATGCTTGCTATACCACTAGTATTTGCCATTCTCTAGTTATTTCATGTTGCATTGCACCTGTGGCTGAAATCTATACAAAATTCATAAAAAAGAACTAAACAATAGGTATTTCCCTTACATATGACAAAACATCTTCCTGGTCAATGACCAAAACATTCAATTTGTAAGCAATTTCACTCGTAATTTGTAATAACAGAAAACAGCTTGTAATTTTCATTATGAATGCAATTATCGCCTTATTATTTAATATTACATACTATTTACACATTATGAGATAATTGTAAGGAAATTGAACGTTTTGCTAATTGCCTTATAAGGTCAATAACTCGTGTAAAGGTATGTGAGCACCTGATTTCATCCTGGGTTTTTTAGTGAGATCCGTGTCGCACATATTTCTAGTTTTCTGTGATTTGTGTTGTTTTTTTGTGTTTTGTTTGTCTACGTCCTAGTATTGTGTGTTCAATGTTGGTAGTGTCTCTAGATTGTCCACTCTTAATTTTCATTCGGTGTTCTCGCACGTTTATGTAGAACAAAATCGTCAATATGGAAATGTACTCTAAAAAAGATATGAAAATCCGTAATTTCAATTTAATTATTCGTTATAGCGATTAATTGATTATTCATTACCTTGGTATTCCAGTCTACCCATCCGTCTCAATTTGGTAGCAGAGTTCCAGGAAATACATTGCAGTAGACTATTTCTCATAATGCACTGTTCAGGGTTATTTGCAAAGCATACATCTTACTAACTACATTGAAAGTGGGAGTGGTGGTCAATGAACTGGAGGCTCAATGAGTTAGGTCGTTGGATCTAACAACTCATAAAAACCTATCACCAATACGGCGTGGGTTCGCGCCCAGCTTTGTAAATTACAAAAAGGGTGCACTCGACTCGCAGACGCAAGTGATAAAGTTTACAAGTTGCTTGCTCATGGTCGGTGGTTCTCTCTGGGTACTCCGGCTTCCTCCACCACTAAAACTGGTCGACATGATATAGCTGAAATATTGTTGAAAGTGGCGTTAAATAACCTCCAAATGTAACATCAAATCAAATCAATGAATGGGCGTGTGAGGTAGTTGTTCGTCTTGTTAATATTGTCAGAATTGTTGCCCATACATGTAACGTTTATTCTTTCTATTCGTATTTATTTGAGAACAAACAACTGACTATAATTATACTATGGTAAATCTTACAGTGCGATTTATTACTTGTTTACAATCAAATACATTGATCAAAGATAGTTACATAAAAAACATAGACATTAAAAAGAAATTATAAACTTATTTAATTTAAAGGTATATTGTCTACCACATTTGTATTTTTTCATACCCAAAATTATTGTTGTTTTCCGTACTGACCTTCATAAAATGAAGATTAAACACCGAATTATTGGCGAATACGCTACGAAACGTTAAGATTCAAACAACATTAAATAAGCGTGACGAACATGATGTGTTTAAATCTTAACAGTATTTTCCTTACCTCAAAGCTAAACCCCCGAGAATTCCAAACTTCAGTTTTTACTTTTACTTTCATTTTGTATTTCTCTCATCCGAACAATAATTCCGATAACGATAGTTTTGGGTCTTTTTTGTCAAAAAAAGAACACCAATCGTATATTTTGTAGCATAACTGTTTAATGATAGCTTAAACAAATCATTTATGGACAGTTAAAAATGTTAAGCAAATATCCTGTTTATGTCGCTCCCAAAGATATTTAAATTATTTGGATTTCCAATTTTTTGACTATGATCATTTCAGACACGAGTCGTGTGCACACTAAATTAGATATCTATTTTTTTCTATTACTTATTGTTTCACCTACAACTGTAGGGTTCTCCTAGAGAGGAGGTACAGATGAAGATGTATGTATGTTATAGTATTTCTTAGTAGCAGATAATTCAGAGTATCAATACAAAAAGATAAAATAATTAGAAATAAACACATTGAAAGCTTTAATTTGTCGCCGACGCACCGAGTTCAGAATCATTAAGGAATAACACACAATGGACGTGCATCAATGATAATCAGTAATATTAAATAGACGAGATTTAAGGAACCGCATCGGTGGCGTAATGGTTAGCGTGCTCGACTCGAGTGCGGTTTATTGTGAGTTCGAGCCCCGATCGGGTCAAATCAAAGACTATAAAATTAGTATTTGTTGCTTCACCGCTAC
>MJUT01064900.1:22909-63628 GCA_002080005.1 Gigantidas platifrons | reverse complement strand
TTGGGTGTATAACCTTCAACACTCCATTTGAACCCAAAATCTGGTATAATTTATTTAGATCTTCACAATACATACAACACGTCCGCAAGTAAATCAGACTATAGGTGAAAATTGAAAGAGCTTGAAATATCTAAATATAAACGAAAAATCGGACTTTATTTTGGTTAATGTTTTTGAAAAGGTAAAACTTCGAGATGGCAATGCACTCTTAAGAGAGTACAACACAACACTATATGAAAATGGCGGGGAAAGGGGTAGATAACCACGGATAGAACGCGGACGTCGTAGAGAACACCCCCACTACTATAGTAATACTTGGAGTACTACAAAACATATACACACTATATGAAATGAAAATCGCGGTAAAGGGGTAGATAACCAGGGCTATTTCCGATAAACATGCTAAATATAGGACGCGGACGTCGTAGAGAACACCCCCACTACTATAGTAATGCAATGGAGTACTACATGAAATGAAAAGGATGGGAAAGGGGTAGATAACCAGAGCTAGACGCGGACGTCGTAGAGAACACCCCCCTACTACGCGGGAAATCCTCACTTCCGGTCACCCTTTGGGTGACCTTCGGTATCCATGGTACTACTACTAGAGCAAGAAAAAATGCGGGAAAAACCCATTTGTACTACAGTTAGAAAACGCGGGAAACAGCCATTTGTACTCCAGTTAGAAAACGCGGGAAACGGTTGCGCAACTTCCGGTTGCGCATGCGCAGAACATACTTCCGAACAGGGCCTCTTCCGGTCACGTGACTGACGTCACTTCCGGTCACGTGTCACTTCCGGGGGCCCTACTACGGCGGATATTGCGCAACTTCCGGTTGCGCATGCGCAGAACATACTTCCGGGTGACTGACGTCACTTCCGGTTCCGGGCCGCTTCCGGTCGCGTGACTGACGTCACTTCCGGTCACGTGATTTCCGGTCACGTGACTTCCGGTCGCTCCTCATCGCTCCTCCGCAAATGTGGCTTGAGCTGTACCCATATACTACTTATATCCACTGTAATAAATATCAAAATTTTAACAAATTCCAACCTACAGACTCAGAGGTATACATTCACTAGCCACATAGCAGCTTTTCTCTCTGTGGCTTTGATCACCGGGGATGCTTGAAATCTGCATATGATCAAAACGTTTAACTGATTTTAAAGAGTTATCTCCCTGTAGTGTTAGGTACCACCTTAACTCACAAATTAATACTCACTTTCGTGTACAGGTACTTCAATAAAATGTGATGGGTTTAAGCTTGTATTATAGGCCCCTGCATCCCCTGTTAGTGAAAGGATACAGCCATGCAAGTTTTTGTTTCTACATGTGAGTAAAATGTTAACCTTAAAGTATAACCGGGCGAACAGTTTTATTATGAAGAACGCAATAATCTTGAACATTATTGAAAAGTTGTTATGAATATAATATTAGTTTTATTAAAGAGAGCCGGTGGCCATAACCATTATTCAAAAATATGATACTACACAAGGCCTTCATAAGATATTTATAGATTATTATATGGCATTTTTCATATTACATGTCATATCAACCCGAGACCTCCATATTAACCCAAGGGCCGAAGGCCTGAGGGCTAATATGGGTCGAGGGTTGATATGGCATGTAATATGAAAAATGTCATATCATAACCTATTAATCATATACAGATTGTGAACAAAAGTATTCGTACGATTCCAATATTCCCTTATATTTCATAAAAAAAAAAATTACTCTGAAGTCAATTCATGTCCGATTTTGATAATTTATGCACAGTCGCTTGAATTTCAATGATTTAAATAAAGGAAGAGTAAAACATATATTGTATATATTTAGTATATAGGGGAAATTATGAAATGCATTTTTGCGCCAAAATGTAAACAATCGTCATTAGGCCTAAACGGACGCAAAGGGATACGCTTCGTGGATATTTTTCTACACTAGACATGTTTTTTTATACATCCGTATTGTAAGAACCTTCATTCCGAGCATTTTACAAACGTATGGGCCATTTTTTCACTGACGTTCAGCATCTGAGTTTGTTACAGTCGCCATGGTGGTACTCTTCAGCAGTGAATGAAAAGTTTTCTAATTTCGAGTCACAACGACAATTTTCCGGATCAGGACAAAACATCAAGAGACTCAAAATATCTAGCACATAGGTAAAGTTGTGTACCCCTACTTAAAATGTATGCAGAAGCAAGGTTTTGCTGTGTTTTTCTTACCATGAAACAAGCTAAAAATCGTCATCATCGAATTTTGGTGTCATTTTTAAATTTTGAGCCATTTCAACTTTGTAGATTATCTCCCCTTATATTCGTACAAGCGAAACATTGAACAGTCAAATATTGCTTTCTAAATTTCTCAAATGATCTAATTAATCGATTAAAATTCATATGAAGTGATTACCGCTAAAACTATAATGATTTTACAGATGCTTTGAAATAGTATTTCTCATCCACTTGCTGAAGAATACCACCATGGCGACTGTAACAAACTCAGATGCTGAACGTCAGTGAAAAAATGGTTCATACGTTTGTAAAATGCTCGGAATGAAGGTTCTTACAATATGGATGTATAGAAAAAACATGTCCAGTGTAGAAAAATATCCACGAAGCGTATCACTTTGCGTCCGTTTAGGTCTAATGACGATTGTTTACATTTTGGCGCAAAAATGCATTTCACAACTTCCCCTATATACTATATATATATATATATACAATATTTTTGTTATTCTTTCTTTATTTAAATCATTGAAATTCAAGCGACTGTGATTTATGTATCAATAAAAACATAATTTTATGTATTTTTACTCTATAATTTCAAAATAATTTTCTATGATAAACATTTTGAGAATACACAAGTCAAACTCAACTGAATTCATTTTTTTTTCGAAACAAAATAATAGTTTTTGCTGACAGATTATTAAAAGTCTGTGTTTAAATCATGGCCATTTGAAAAACATGCCTCAAAAAGTTTTTTTCAAAATTACTAGTTTATGATTAATTTCAGATTATACTCAGTTTCCCTACTTGTGTTTTCATTTGATTGATGAAGCAAGCAGTGTCATCATTCATTGCATAACGAGCATTTTCCATGTTTTCTCCTTTATCCATTTTGACAGAAGCAGACAACGGAAGTAATCAAAAATATATTAATAACGAAAACTAATTGGACAAAAAAACAAAACAACGTGAATTCCACGGAAAAAGAATTCCAAAAAAAAGAAGACTTTATAATTACAAGTGAAAACCTAAATACTTCATCTCATTCAAAATTACCGGGCGCCATTTTGAAAAATCCATATCTCACCCCCCATGTAATACGGCACACATTATTACACCCCCCATGTAATACGGATCAGGTTATTACACCCCCTGGAGATATGACTTGGTGCATTTCGAATTTATGACATATGCAAAATTAAACATATCTTGAGCGAGTATATGATAAAATAGTGAAACAATTGTCAACTTTATTATTATTTCATAATCATATATTTGTATGTGTGATAAAGGGGATATGTACAAGTACCATCAATGTTTACGGAACATAACTTGTCCTTTAGGCCACTCCAAATTGATTACTTGTTCTATGGATTTTTTCAATATAAAAATGGAGCAGACAAGCGAAATTTTTTTAATTATTTTTTTTCATGAAAATTGAATTTTTGAGGCGCTAAAATCTTGAACAAGCGAGCGACACTTTTTTATTTTTTTAATAATTTTTCCCCTCATTTTTGTGCTTTTAAATGAGGATTCAAGATAATTTTATAAGCGGGCGACTTGTTTTTAATTTAAATTGTTTAAAAATCATGAAACATNATTCAAGATAATTTTATAAGCGGGCGACTTGTTTTTAATTTAAATTGTTTAAAAATCATGAAACTTGAAGAGTAGACTAAAGGGAATGTTGAAGAAATGGTGAGGAAACATTTTTTGTCGAAATTTTCAATCTGAATTGTAAGGTGCGAGCGGGTCCGAAGAATAAGTATTTAATTTGGAGTGGCCTTGTCACAGTATACGAGAAATCACAGTTGTTTATCAAAAAAGAAAAATTCAGATTACATTCAATATAAAAGTTGACTGAACTCCTTTACACCTGTCTGACACAATATATTTAAAGTGTAGTAAAAATAACATTTATATCATAATATATCTAATTTTCAATTCTATTTTTTCAGATACCACGCAGGCTAGAGTTATGGTATTTTCGTCACTTTCAGTTATATCATGGCGGTCAGTTTTAATGGTGGAGGAAACCAACGTTTACCTACCGCAAGTCACTGAAAAACTTTATCACACAAAGCTGAGTACACCTCGCCATGAACGGGGTTCAAACTCACAACTTTAGTGGTGATAGGCATTTATTGCCTAGGTAGTTGTTAATCCAACTGTCATACGATCACGGTCATGACGGTCTCTGATATCACACGTTATAATAGTAAACCTTTAACAATTATTGTTCTAAAATATCATCCTGTTTTATGTTTTTTTTTCTTCAGTTTTTTACACACGTTAAAATAGCATGAAAAGTCTCTGTCCACATACGCATAGTAAGCATCATATTTGAACGATAGCATAATTTCAGAATTAGAAAATGAAACAATTTAGAAACATATGTTTGTTAGAAGCGATCATTTAACTTTTTAGAGAATTCACACGACACAAAAATAAGATTATTTTTTGGACCTGAAAACTCGGTATTATATTTTTCTTAAAATTTTACATAAATTTGTTGTTGAAAACTGCAAGGTCAAATTAATGACTTTTTTACAACCGTCAGGTCATGATATTATTTTTCTCTAAAATCTGTCGACATATATTATAAAAATAAAGCGCATATCCCTCCTAACGCTTAAATACATTGTAGTCGTCTCAACTATCACAATAAAAGATATTATTCCTAAAACACACAAGCACCATCTTTCTTAATTCTTAGTTAGCACAAGAAAACATAATTCCTCATAGAAAAAAGAATCATGTTTCTTGCTTTAAGCATAAAAACACATGATTTACCCGGCATATTTTTTACATAATAATTCTATATATGTGAGAACAATCTCCTACTGTATAAGTTTGTTTATTTTTGTTATCATATACCTACTTTTTACTAATTAAAATGTGCATTAAATGGCCTGGCTTTTATACGAACCTACCTGCTTATCATATATCCAAAATATTAGAGAAGTCGCTGTTCTCTAATCACAAGGATGTGTTTCAATAGGTGTGTACCTTAATCACACCCTTTGTCATACAATATCTAAACAAACAGAGATTAAGATAACGCTGGACACATTCTTGATTGAAATATTCCTTTAATAGTGATACAAAGATAAATAATTTTATCAATTTGATTGAGGAATGTACAATATGTGGTCAAGTTCGAACATTATGTTAAATATTTTCCTCAAAATTTAAAGTTACTTTAGAAATTTGGTTTGATTTGATTGATTTGATTTGTTTTACTTAATATTTTTTTTTGTGATTCGTGAGTGTATTTTTCTTGAAATAATGCATTTTCTGAAAATGGTGTTTTTGTCTTATTTTCATTAACATCCTTATTCATTCTGTTATCTTTCTGTTTATTTGAACAATTATCAAATATTTGTGTAGTTATAGATATAGGATACTAAATAAGAAGCTGTCTTTGCGTGACGATTTGCATCAAGTCGAAAAAAATATATCAAATAAATCCCTGTTTCCAAAAATGTACAGTAGAGTTTGATATGTCCCTGCCTGAACACTCAATTGAAGTTAGCTAGAAAATCTATTTTAGGAAAAAAATAATCAAATTTCGACGTTCCGACATTGACTTCCTTATTCGTATTCTACTTCCGATTTCAGGTATGGCAATGCGCTACAACCAAAGGACGACACGAAATAAATTATACACCGAGATATACGACGAAGATTTTTACATAGCATTCGACTCTTTTTTTTTCTTTTTTTTTTATCTTTTTATTTTATAACCACATTTCTACCGTCAAGAGCGAGCTGTCCGTCAATGTACATAGTAAGGGTGTAAATTCGAAGCTACAATTAGATAACTATTGAATACTAGAATGTAGAATATAAAAATAAGTCGAGCAAACCGCAAAAATAAGTTTGTTCGACTTGCTTTATAATAATAACAAAAAAGGATATGATGATATAAGTCCATATAACGTATTCAAAGACACAATCTAGTAATAAAACCGTAGGTATTAGATTTAGTGCGCACGACACGTTTCTGAAATAACCTTCATCGGGTACGCCCAAAATCGAAAGATTGGAAAGCCAAATAATTTAAATTTTAGGGAGCAATAAAATCAACGGACCTGTACCAGATCGCCAAAATCGGCTACGGTCACCTATGTCTGAGGGAAAAGAACCTTTGTTTTATTGATAATTACATTATTTATGAACTGTAAATTTCAGTAATAAATATATCTAATAAACATATCAGTGTCGAAACACCGACTAATGGTCGGGTGATACCCTCGAGACTAATAGTCCACCAGCAGAGGTATCGACCCAGTAATAGTAATGAATATACATGTATCTAATAAACAATATCAGTGCCAAAACACTGACTACTGGGCGGGTGATAACATCGGGGACTAATAGTCCACCAGCAGAGGTATCGACCCAGTAATAGTAATGAATATATCTAATAAACAATATCAGTGATAAAACACTGACTACTGGGCGGGTGATACCATCGGGGACTAATAGTCCACCAGCAGAGGTATCGACCCAGTAATAGTAATAAACACGTAAATATAAGGCCATTTAACGTATTCTAAGATATAGTCTAGGAGTGCTACATAAATATTACTGTATTTTAAAATTCTCTCCTCTCCGTGCTACACTGGCCTACATATGTTTTATATTTTCAATCTTAATATAAATTGTAATGTTATGTCGATAACAGTCATCTATGATTAACAATCTTTCGTAACCGATGAAATATTAAAGATTTGTTGGTATGGATTTGTAATTTTGACTTACAAACGCAAATATCTCCGATCACGCCTTACAAGATTAACTTAAATATGAAATGTTCTTAAGAAATGTTTGAGGATCCCAACGGGTTAATTAAACGTCGTCAATTGAAAAAAACACAAACAATGGTCGGTAGAACACGACACTAAAAATTAGGCTAGCATTTAAACACCATTGAACACCGCTGATGAACTCAGATCCCCTGGAAGGGAGAGAAGTTCCCGCTACACTATTGACACCCGTAGTGTAACGTGGTATTATTTATCTACGCTCCGTCCATCTTTATGTGTGTACTTGACATATAATGTGCTGTGTTTTTCTTCGCCTTGTTTCAAGTTTGTCTGGAATTTTCTATTTTTGATTGATTCTTCGGTATTTTCTAACGTTTTTATTGACATTCACGCACAAGTAGCGGGTGAATCTTTCAGGAAAGGTTTGTAGTCTACAGTCTTGGAACAAGGTCATGTTTATATCACAACATTGTTTTCCAGTATGTCAATGTGCAACAGTTACGAAGAGATTGAAAGATACCAAACGGGTAATCAGAATCCGTATATCGTAGAAGAACAGACAACACAATGGCCAAAGGAAAATAGGACAAAAGGACAAACAACGATCTAAGAAAACATTGCACATAAACTAAAGATCGAATAACACGAACCCCACTAAAAACATGAGGGTGAACTCAGGTGCTCCGGAAGGGTAAGCAGTTAAGAGGCATCTTATATATTTATCAGTAGCTTATACAAATAGAAAATCAAGAATGCGAACAGATTTTTCTACCAGTGTAAATTAAACTAATGTGTTTTATAAGACATGTGTAAAGGATTAATAAAAAAAACTATCAACCGACGATGGAGAGACAATACCATGGTCAAAAGAAAAAAGACAAACATCCATGAATTATAATACACTACACTGAACACTAAAGATCGTGCATCATGGACAGTATGAAATAACAGGAATATCTCCATATTCTCCACAAGGATACTATCTCCTGCTCCACTAGTTGCTACTAGTCATATTAGAAAGGTTTGAAGATACCAAAGGGATAGGCAAATCGAAGTAGAACAGACAACACAATGGTCAAAGAAAAACTAAAAAAACGGACAAAAAACTATCTACAAAACCCTAAGGGGTGGATCGTGGAGTCAAGCCAAAAACTATAAAATTGGTATTTGTTGCCTATCCGCAATGTACGGAGATTTAAGGAGTAAGAGCAATTGTTGGCTCGGAATTAGAATAATGTGTCCTGTGGATTAGGAGCTGGAGTTATAACAATCAAACTAAGCGGTTTGTCTACCGGAGTACGAAAATGGAACATTACTCACACTATATTATGTTATAATTATAGTGTTCTTAACTACGATTTATTTCGATTTATTTCAAAGAACAATCCTGGTTGTGCTTGTGGTTTTGAGTGCGAAAATGTATTTCACTTTTTCCTTGAATGTCCAATTAATGAACACATCAGAAATATTCTATTTTTAATGCTTCAAATTTACGGAGCTATAGATATAGATATAATTTTATATGGAAACGAAAACTTAACTGAAGAACAAAATGTTGATATTTTGACAGCAGTTCAAACGTTCATACATAATAGTCATAGGTTTAAACCCTTTGATATATTGTTGCAGGTGTTACTTTCACTAGTTCTTTTTCCCCTCTTCTTTGTACAATCTATTTTGTCTTTTTTGTGAAAGGTTAATTTCACTTATATATTGTTCTAATATTTATTTTATTGGGTTTTTCCTTGTATTATGCTATAATTTACACTGGCGAGAGAGGGCATTTATAATGTTGTTATAACATGTGTCCAATGTCATTGCCTATATTAGCGCAATACAATATATTTTATTCAAAAATTTGTCTAGTACAAAGCGGACATCATCATTAACTTGTAACTTGTTCTCGCCATGATGTAGCTGAAAAATTGCTCACATGAACATCACTCATTTACTCAAATTAATAATAATAATAATAATAATAATAATAATAATAGTAATAATAATAATAATAAAACAAATAATAATAATAATAATAATAATAATAATAATAAAATAATAATAATAATAATATTAATAATCTTTCATAAAGAAATGAAAGCCTAAATAGAAGATAGAAGATTACAAAGCTATGCCACGTCGATATTTTAGTTATGTTTTGTACAAGATTAGTGCGTCAAGTGTAGTGTATAACCCCTATAAAACAAAAAAAATGACATCTAAAGCTAGAACGTGTAAACAAGGTGAAAGTGTCACGTCAATCGATATAAATCAGATCATATGGCTATGTAAGCAGCTATCATTTGATCAGGTACAACAAGGGATTTTTCCATTTGATAAAACAAATAGAATAGAAAAAATCTCCCTGTGTATGATCGCTATTTTCTTAAATTTATTCGACATTTTACTCACACGTTTAAAACACTTGAATGACTTCGTGATTTCACTACGAGTGGAGGTGTGGTGCCACAATACTAGTTTGACCCCGGAACATGCATAGGATATAGTACTATTGAAACAAAAGAAGCGGTCCGTATTGGACATAACGGGTTTCTTTTTCCGCATGATTACACAAGGTGAAGGCCGAGGCGCGTAACACCAAGGCCATCACCTGAGTACGAATGCGGAAAAAGAAACCCGTTATATCAAATACGGGCAAATTCTTTTGTTTCAATAGTAATGTATCTAACTTGTACAGTAATAGTGTTGTTGAAAAAATATATGATATGGCATATATTTTTACACTTTTAATGTTTAGAAAGCCAAATAAGACAACAATTAACAAAAATAAAATGACAAATTTTTACCAGTCAACGTCCTTTCGATTCTCGTTTATATTTAGATATTTCAAGATCTTTCAAGTGTCTCAAATCTTCACCTGTGGTCTGTCTGATTTGTTATTACTTGCGGTCGGTTCGTTAGTTATTTTTTGTACTGCGAGAATGCATTTTAAAAGTTCACATATTCGTCAGTTGTGAACATAAATTATGCCAGATCTAAAATACTTGTATCGTGTCTTGTATATTGCTTTTTTAAACAAATTGTTGATATTTATTTTTACAAAGCTTACTATCAAGAGTCAAATATACTAATGATAAGTAATAAGTAAAACGCGTTTTAAGCCTAAAACAGTAAAAAGCTAAAGTTCTTATATTCAAGAACAAAAGAATAAACTGTAGATTCTTAAAAATAAAAATAATCCACCGTTCGAACAATAGTGTGACGTCAGATAAATGCAATACGTATATCAACCTTGTCCCAAAAATGGGTCAAATTATTAAAGTATAGTGGTCTGTATCATCGGCCTCTATTAGCCGCCTGTATGTGATATTAGAGGCCGCATTGACAATAGCTTTGCTGGGGGTATTATTGTACAATGTATCGTAGTGTCTGTAACAAGCCATGAAAGTGAGCGGTCACCTATCTGCCTGAGGGGGGGTCGATATTGTTTTTGGTTCTAAGATTTTTCTATTGGATTTTGGAATTGTTTTTTTCTTTTTTAATTGTATTACTTCAACAGCTACAAACTTTGACTGACCCTGTCTGTCCATGCTTAAGTTCTTGTTATTTTTGTGTTGTCTAATTGTATGATTTGACAAGGATATGTACAAACATTATATCATTTTTTTCTTGCTTGCTTAAACGTTTGCGATAGCGATCCTAATGTTAAAATCAGAGATTGAAGGTTCCATTAACAAGCAGAACCACCACCACATTATTGAGTCTTTGTCAAGCTACATTGTGTAGAACCAAGATATGCATTGGGGTTATGTTGTGACAATTTGAGAGATATGGTTCCATTAACATGATAAACCCCGCCCTATTATAGAGTCTGTCTCAAGCTAGAACCAATATTGAAGTTCTCTTGTAAAACATACCTGTGCTGTGGTGATTCCGGTTTCTCATTAGCAATGGTTCGTGTTGTTGTGTTGATGTATGTTAGTATCGACCATTACTGTTTTACCTCTATCTCTATGTGTATGTTGTCATTTCTGAAGAAGTGTATGATAATTTCAAGATAAATCAAAAACTGCATGTTTTTATTTAATTTTTATTAATTATATCTTCATGGCTACTGTGTGACCTAGTTACATACATGAGAGGGCTGGATTCTATTAAATATACTCTGCAAAAAATGAAACGCATAATAAGTTTTCTGAAATTTTAATCAGTGTATTTCAAATGGATGTATCGCATTGATGCTTCCGAATATCGAGATCAAATTTCACACACAGATTTAATAAAGTCTATATTATCCCAATTCATTCACAACAGTCTGAACCACTTATTTTTACGCCGATACACACGGGTTCTGCCATCCCGTCTTTTCAGCATAAACCGTGATTCGTCGCTGAACCAAATACGACGCCAGTTTCTAAGTGTCCAAACCCTTAATGTATGGCACCAGCGAACACGTTCCCGCCTGTGGTTCAGGGTCAAAACTGGCCCAAAATATGGTCTTCTTGGACGAATTCCATGTCTTCGAAGCCTGCTGCGGACTGTCTGTGCTGTAATTCTCCTTAAACCGGGGATACTAGCAGCAGTTGTTGTCGCTGTGACAGTTCGATTACGTAGGTGGAAAAGCCGGATGAAGCGATCTTGAGCCGGAGTGGTGATACGTGGCCTGCCAGTTCTAGGACGATCTTGCGTTGACCCAGTCTGACGGAACCTCAGCCAAAGGCGTGAAATCGAACTCTGGTGGATATTGAATTGACGAGCAATCTCAATTTGTGACTGACCAGCCTGTAGACGACGAATGACGATGTTACGTGAAGCAGGATCCAACCTTGGCATGGCGAAATTTCATAATACTAATAAAAAAACACTTGATGCATACCCAGGTTTTATACACGATAGCTTAACGGGTGATTTAACCACACTCTGCACGTGAAACACATGCTCAGTTTTTCTACAGCGTTTAGGTGACGCACATTTTTTGTCTCAATACAACTCACTTTGCCTTTTGCCAGATCCCGTGTTTTGACATTAAGTGATTACATTGACCATTTAAAAATTCATTAAAGTAATAATTGACACATAAACACTTACCTAAAAACAGAAAACTTCATAATTAAATTTCATTTTACCTATGCGTTTGTTTTTTTGGAAGAGTATAGTTTATTTCTCTATATTTTTAAATTTTTACGGCTGTCAAAAGCCGAAACATAGATTCTCATAGATTGCAGTCGACGGTTTTATGCAACAACATTCCAGCAGCACTTTTACATGGAGTATATATATCTCAGTTGATAATTTTTTAAAGATCATTTTTATAATAATTTCTTAAAAGTTTTATAATTTTATTTTTTTTCTCTCAGGTAAGGTAAAATGCGCTCAATTGTGGATTTGTTTGCACTCAAACGTAGGATTTTTGCGCTCAAATGTAGGACCAATGCGCTTAAGCGTCGTGCAACGGATCCGATATTCCAGAGCTAGTGGGTCCTATGATTATTTCCGTGATAGAGGGTTACTGCATGACCTGGTTAATCGAAACGAAATATCTGCGTAACAAAGGACCAGGAAATATTCCATTTGTCGTAATCACAATCCGGTCCTTTCCTCAATTATGACTTTTCAACGGAGTTGTAACAAGACTAATACGACGTGTGATACATGTGGAACAGGAATTATGTATCCTTCCGGAATACTTGACCTCACCCCGGTCTTAGTGAGGTGTGTGTTGCTCAATCTTTTGTTTTCTATATAGCGCTTGGTAGATGATTGTTTGACTTTATTTTGCCATTTTGTTGTCTGTCTTCGATTTATTGCTCCCGATTACCCCTTTTGGCTTGTCTGTTTGTTTGTTTGTTTGATTGTGCTTAACGCATTACCCCATTGGTATATAAGTAAGGGTAATAACAAAATTACCGAACACCGAGCAATCTTCCGAAGGGAAAGGAAAAACTCATCAGTCAACAAACAGACAAAATCAGTCAACAACCGGAAAACTGGCAAAACCGCAATGGTTTAGTATCTTCAAATCTGTACTGTATAAATAATGACAAATGCATTTTTGAGAAATGCATTAATTACTAATTTTGTTTGCCGATGCTAAATATAGACATGATTAATATGCTTGTGACATGACATGATTATATTTTATATACATGTAAATATATTTTCTAATCTCAATAAATTAAAATTTTATATCTATAAGGAAGTCTTTAAATAATCAACCATCGGTACGTTACTGAGGAAATATAACAGATCTGTTTTGTGAGGATTAGTGTTGATGACATACAAATGTAAATAATATTATCCACTATTTGCAAGATTTACAATAAAGGAACTTTTGTAAGAAAGTTTGAGTGTATCAAAGGGGAGGAATCTTACGCCGTATATGGATTGGTAGGGGGGGTTAGGGTTACGGTAAACCAATTAAACCGACCACCACGATATAACTGAAATAGTGTTGAAATTGGCGTTAAACACCATAAAAAAGACACCAACTATTTTTGTAATATTTACTTATGTTGCCCTCACGAATACCTAAGCAATATATTTATTACTGAAACCAATATTCCCTTTCTGTTCCACAATATGTCCATGCTTTTCTTTTTATAAAAACATATGCATTAATATTAGAACGTCGAGATAAAAATATTCAGCCTACAAAGGTCAAATATGGCGCTATTCACGAACAGCTGATCCGAGCCTTTTAACGAATCCAGCTGTCAGTCAACACGCGATTTCCCACCTTTTTGTACTGAAAGCACATTATAAACACATATATCTAATAGATATGTGTGAAGCCTCCGCCCAGTAGTCAGTGCTTTGGTACTGACATGGTTTATAGTTGTTTGTCCTTTTGTACTTTTTCTTTTGGCCATTGTGTTGTCTGTTATTTTTCGATATACGGATTCTGATTGCTCCTTTGGTATCTTTTGGCCATTGTGTTGTCTGTTCTTTTTCGATATACGGATTCTGATTGCTCCTTTGGTATCTTTTGGCCATTGTGTTGTCTGTTCTTTTTCGATATACGGATTATGATTGCCCCTTTGGTATCTTCAAACTCTTCATATAGCAGATATATTACTGAAATTAGTTCCTAAATAGTGTAATCATTAATAAAACTAAGATTCTCCTCCCTCAGACATAGGTGACCTTAGCCGATTTTAGATATCCTATTTAGGCTATTTAGTTTTCCAATCTTTCCATTTTGAGCGTACGTGATGATGGTTATTCCAGAAGCGGGTCGTGTGCACTAAATTTGATATCTACCTTTTTCATTAAATTAACAAAATCTTAAAATCTTGGGTTTTTACCGTTTTCAATGCCGGACACCAATGAGGTACAAAAATTTACGTTGAATACACAAATAAATATTGGTGTATTTGAAACACATGATTTAATACAGCAATATTATTTAGGACAAAAAAAAAAACAAACAAAAAAAAAACCGCACAGTAAAGTACATGTAAACGTAGAAACGTCCATTTTAATGAATATGCATGTCAAAAGAAAGAAAACAAGGTTAAATTTAAAGAAAATGCACCGATCTTTCATGTCAAATAAACGTTAGAGAAACCCGAAGGGATAACCATGAATGGAAAATCAAGAGACACTGACACCATTAGGTACACAAGACACAAAACGAAGTAAAATGGACAATTAAGAGACACTGACACCATTTAGGTACACAAGACACAGAACGAAGTAAAATGGACAATTAAGAGACACTGACACCATTAGGTACACAAGACACAGAACGAAGTAAAATGGACAATTAAGAGACACTGACACCATTTAGGTACACAAGACACAGACGAAGACAATGGGGTAATCAAGAATTTAAAACAAAAATTTGTTTCTTGTGAAAAAAAAAATCTGGTATTCCTCCCTCCTAAAAGTTAAATGATCGGTCCCTTATGTATCTAAATATATCCTCTTATATCTACATTTATCTAACAGTAACAAAGACTTAGGTATCTAAAATAGAGTAAACTCAACTTCAAAAACCAACACTGGTATGTATTGATGAAATATCTACAATCTTATATATAGGGTATTTTAAAATAGAAATGTAATCACCCAATCAACATACACGTTATACCTGTCCTAAATCGCTGTCATTTTTTGTTTAATTCTTAATTTATAACATTATGACAGGTCAAAGCTCTAACATGTGTTTATTGTATTGATATAGTGCACACATTCTCAGCCAATCAATAGATAGGATTGTATTCCGATGTGATCAAGGTTATCTATGAATTTGAGAGTTTCGATAACTAACTATGCACTGTTCTCGAACATCCGGCTTCAAACTTTTTTTTCTCGTTTCTTTTATTTGTATATATAATCTGATTGTTTTATAGACAAGTATGGTTTATGTTTTATTTCTAAGGATCTTGTAGGTGTCTAAGTTTAATAATACAATTTATTAACGCCACGATATAGTTGAAATATTGCTTAAACATCAATCAATCAATCAATCAATCAATCAATCGTTTTTTTGTGAGGTCCGTGTATTTATTTTTGTAATTATCTGTGTTGTGTTTTTTGCTTTGTTTTTGTTTGTTTGGTTTTTTTATTTTGTTTTTGTTTTGTTTTGTTTTTGTTTTGTTTTGTTTTTGTATTTATCTTTGCGTTGCTTTTGCTTTTGTGTTTGTGTGTTTGAGTTTATTTCTGTGTTTTTGTTTTTGTGTTTTTGTGTTTTCGTATTTTTGTGTTTGTGTTTTTGTTTGTGTTTTTGTTTTTGTGTTTTTGTATTTTTGTGTTTGTGTTTTTGTGTTTTTGTTTGTGTTTTTGTTTTTGTGTTTTTGTATTTTTGTGTTTGTGTTTTTGTATTTTTGTGTTTGTGTGTTTGAGTTTATTTCTGTGTTTTTGTTTTTGTGTTTTTGTGTTTTCGTATTTTTGTGTTTGTGTTTTTGTTTGTGTTTTTGTTTTTGTGTTTTTGTATTTTTGTGTTTGTGTTTTTGTGTTTTTGTTTGTGTTTTTGTTTTTGTGTTTTTGTTTTTGTTTTTGTGTTTTTGTGTTTTTGTATTTTTGTGTTTTTGTGTTTTTGTTTGTGTTTTTGTTTTTGTGTTTTTGTATTTTTGTGTTTGTGTTTTTGTTTGTGTTTTTGTTTTTGTGTTTTTGTGTTTTTGTTTGTGTTTTTGTTTTTGTGTTTTTGTATTTTTGTGTTTGTGTTTTTGTTTGTGTTTTTGTTTTTGTGTTTTTGTATTTTTGTGTTTGTGTTTTTGTTTGTATTTTTGTGTTTTTGTTTTTGTGTTTTTGTTTGTGTTTTTGTTTTTGTGTTTTTGTATTTTTGTGTTTGTGTTTTTGTTTGTGTTTTTGTTTTTGTGTTTTTGTATTTTTGTGTTTGTGTTTTTGTTTGTGTTTTTGTTTTTGTGTTTTTGTATTTTTGTGTTTGTGTTTTTGCTTGTGTTTTTGTATGTCGTTGTTCTGTGTGATAAAGTTTGTTAGTGACTTGCAAAAGGTCGGTGGTTTTCTCCGGGTACTCCGGTTTTCTCGACCAATAAAACTGACAGCGACGATATAACTGAAATATTGTTGAAAGTGTCGTTAAACACCATCAAACAAACTCTATCAATATACCTGTCAGACAAAGTTAAACAGATATAGATCAATACACTCTATTATAATGTAGATTTTATCCTATTTAGGCCCATTATATTGTCACTTACTTGCGAGTAGTCAGTGGTTTTCCCCGGGTACTCTGGTTTCCTCCACTAACAAAACTGACAGCCACGATATAACTGAAATATTGTTGAAAGTGGCGTTAAACACCATAAACCAAAATCAACAAAACCAACCCATTTATATTCTCGCTCCCAAAACTTTTAAATGATCTGGTTTTTCAATCTCCTGTCAATGAGCGAATCTGACGAAGTTTATTTCAGAAACGGGTCGTGCGCACACAAGAAGATATCGACGTTTTTATTATTATGACGATTTCATCACAAAAACTTGTTTTACTGAAGCATGAATAACACATTGTGAACATCAGTTTTTTGTGTGTGTACAATTTATAAACTCTATTTTCCTGTTAACATATAACCTCAGACGACCTTGATACTTCAGAGAAACTTACAATGATTTAATGGACCACAATGTAATTAACTCTCAGATGACACATTCCATGTACATGATTTATATACATATATATTTTACCAAAAATATGTGAGAAATAAGTAGAGAAAACAAATGTAAATTATACATTATTATGTCATATAAACAAATGTTGTTTTGTTTTTAATTGTACGCACACCCGGTTCATCATGTCTTATATACGGATGGAGCCGTATTTATATATCACGTGGTCCAAATGATTAAAAATGGCATTCGCGTTCCAGCTCCAATATTTTTCTTCTATTCTGTTACGCTTCCTAAAATCATGTCCTTGTGATGGTCGGTAAGATAAGCAATGTTCCTTCTGGAATGACGTAAAATGGAACTGAAATGTCTTCGCTATGATGCAAGGGAAGTTGACGTTTCCAACATATTCTACGATGCAAAAAAACAATGTCCGATAAAGAAACACACTTTCTGTTTGTTGAAAACTACATGGAAATGATTGAATTATAAAATTAGAAACTAGGCACCATAATATAATAATAATTCAGGTGCCAGACATGGTATAATGTTACATTCCCTGCTTCTGATTTATATAGCCATTATATTGACGGATCGGGGGAAATAAATATAAATCCAGGAATACTAGTATGACATTATATACATGTACCATGTGCAGCACCTGAAAAACATTGTTTCAATCTACTCTCTGTGTACACATTAATATAGTATATCTATACTTGAATTTGGATAGGTCTGAAGGTAACAAATTGATTATCAGAAGCCTTAAGACGAAGACGCATAGTCAATACAATGATCAGAAAAAGACATATAATGGTCTAAAAACACTACACAGAAAATTAAAGATTTAGCAACACGAGCCTCCCCCCTTAAAAACGTGGGTGGACTGATGCTTCCCGAAGGCTAAGCAGTTCCTGCTCTACTAGTGGCACCCGTCGTCTTTCTGTTTTTATTACATCTGGATGAACGAAAGTCTCCAATGATTATGTGTATGTAATGCCTATATATTAAGTTTCAAAAACAAAATGATTCTTGCAGCAATTTCCTGTACAATATGTATCAATTATTTTTGCTTATAAGAGGGTTCATGTTAATTTACGTTCTTATTGGTAAATATACACTACATGTTTCTCAGCATGTGACTTCATGACAGATTCTGTTTAGCTGATCTGAAAAAAAAAAATAAAAAAAAGTATTGATCGAGAATACAATCCATATATCACGACAAATAATGAAAAGGGACCACATTGAATATATATAGGGCCTGCTTTTTAATTCTTAACCATTAACCTGGTTTTAAACTTTTTAACGTTTGAGTGTTTTTTTACGGTGTGGTTTTAACCATGCGGTTAAATGGTTAAAGAACAGCTTAACCGAGATCGAAGCACGGTTGAATATGTTTGAACCTTGTTAATTACCAGTATATGTTTGTAATAGGAACATCTGTGTATTATAGACCCATTTCCAAATTGCTTATTGACATTCTGCATTGTTGTATTTGTTCATAAAGAATTAAATTATTTTATTGGGTTTTTTTTTTGTGTTGTTTTTGTTTTGTTTGTGTGTTTAAGAGTTTAATTGCTTCATTTGTTAATGAATTAATTTTACTTTGTTAAAAAATAATCAATGAACTAGAAAATTTCTCTTAAATATTGTTCTTCAACCATTGCGTTTTTTATCTATCTTAAACATGTTTATGGTTCATTATTTAAACATGTTTATGGTTCATTATTTAAACATGTTTCAGATTATTTTTAACCATAAACAAGTTTGAGAATAAAAAAAAAAACAGGCCTATAGCCAACATTTAATATTTATTTCCGATATCTGCAGCCTTTTAAAATTTAACCTGTCTTATACGAACACATGCATATTACGGACATTCTGATGTTGGTGCTCAAACATAGAAGAATGCATACACGTATCAGTTATGTCTATACATGGCTACATGGTTTTGGTAAAATAGAAACCGTCGTGGCCCTAATCCTATATTAGTTGATTTTACATCTAGCTGTGGAATCAAGGTCTATCAAAACTACAGTTTGTAACTAGATTATCACGACGGGTGCCAAGAGTGGAGCAGGAACTGCCTACTCTTCCGGAGCAGCTGATTCCTGGTGTTTAGTAGGATTCGTGTTACTCGATCTGTAGTTTTATGTGTATGTTTTGCAGATTGTTATTTGTCCTTTTGTCCTTTTTCTTTTGTCCATTGTGTTGTCTGTCATTCTGTGCTTTACGGATTCTGATTACCATTTTGGTATCTCCAGACTCTTTTAGCTAGGTATGATCTCGCTCATGGTGTGGTGTACTCGATATGTACAATTATATATGTAAAATGTGTTAGCAACTTGCATCAGATCAGTGATTTGCTCCGAATATACAACAGTGTTACTGTAATACTGCTACAAGTACCGATCTCAGATGTCCTGTGTAATATGAAGATACATACATGTCAGAAAACGACCGTAGAGGTCATATGTTGGATGACAAAGACGATGGTCCTAGGTCTAGGTCACAATACGAAAGTAAAATCTAAAGATTTTACACCAACAATTAATATATTAATGAAATTGTCTACAAATTAAAACCTAGATGTCAAATTTGTGCACACAACGCGGATCTGGAATAACCTTCATCAGGTACGTTACTGTAATAACCTTCATCAGGTATGCTCGTTCAACGCACATTCTAATATGACGTCCCGTATTCGGTATACAAATAAAGGCATATTTGAATAACAATCAAATATAGGCCACATATGCGCGCTGAGCTAAAAAAAAAAAAAGCAAGTGGTAATTTCGTTGTTAATCATTTAAAGTTGTTTATTTGTAATAAAATTTATATTGAACCTTGTCAATAAAATTCTTTTCGGTATTTTAAGCCACAATTTCGCTTTCCATCACTTAATTCCAAATTTTACCATTTTTAAAATTCCATAGGAGATTGATGGAATGGCCACTACCAGCGCATCACCTTGACCGCCTCGAATTTTAAAATTACCGTATTTGTCCTATTAGAATCCTTTATTGTTATTCAAATATGGATAGACATTAAATTCATGAGATTTAATCCCTCGCTATCGCTCGGGGTTAAATATTCATGAATATAATACCTACCCATATTTGAATAACAATAAAATATGGTCGGCATGAATTATTTCTTAATTACCCATCCTCATTCTGTGTAAAAATGTTTATACGATATCAAATATGTGTGTACTGTTACAAAAGTTATAAGATGTCAAAAGGGTTACAAAAAACTACAAATAGAAGAATAAATGAGCAGCTAGAACACCACTAAAAATCGTGGGTGAACTCGGGTGCTCCGCAATTCTATAACTATGACCTACCTATTCTTCTTCTATCAGATTCAGTTGTCAATCCTTGTTTTTCTAAGACTTTGAAATATCTGTTCCATAATTGTATAATACGTTGTACATCTTGTATGGTCACTCGCTGTCCGTTGGGAATCTGAATCACCATGGAAACACTGAATGCAAGGGTTACAAACAGCAACAGTACAGACAAATTCTGAAATGATAGAGATAGATTTAGAGGTAGGTGTTAATAAGCATGACAGACTATCTAGCCTTACGCTTAGACACAAATTAAAGTAAAGGAAACATCGTGTAGTAAGTAAGGATATGGATGTAAATGTACACGAGAGACTATCCAACATTACACTTAGACACAAATTAAAGTAAAGGAAACATCGTGTAGTAAGTAAGGATATGGATGTAAATGTACACGAGGGACTATCCAACATTACACTTAGACACAAATTAAAGTAAAGGAAACATCGTGTAGTAAGTAAGGATATGGATGTAAATGAACACGAGGGACTATCCAACATTACACTTAGACACAAATTAAAGAAAAGGAAACAGCGTGTAGTAAGTAAGGATATGGATGTAAATGAACACGAAGGACTATCCAACATTACACTTAGAGACAAATTAAAGTAAAGGAAACAGCGTGTAGTAAGTAAGGATATGGATGTAAATGAACACGAGGGACTATCCAACATTACACTTAGACACAAATTAAAGAAAAGGGACAGTTTGTAGCAAAAAAAGGATGTGGATGTAAATGAACATTAGAGACTATCCAAAATTACATTTAGACACAAATTAATGTAAAGGAACAGCTTGTAGTAAAAAAGGGATATAGATGTAAATGAACACGATAGACTATCCAACATTACACTTAGACACAAATTAAAGGAAAGGAACAGCTTATAGTATGAAATTATATGGGTGTAAATGAACATGAGAGGCTATCCAACATTATACTTAGACACAGATTAAAGAAAAGGATATGGAAATAAATGAACACGAGAGACTATCCAACATTACACTTAGATACAAACTAAAGAAAAGGAACAGCTTATAGTAAAAAATGATATTGGTGTAAATGAACATAAGAGACTATCCAACAATACACTTAGACACAAATTAAAGTAAATAAACAGCATGTAATAAGAAAGGATGTGGATGCAAATGAACATTAGAGATTATCCACCATTACACTTAGACACAAATTAAAGTAAAGGAACAGCTTGTAGTAAGAAAGGATATGGATGTAAATAAACACCAGAGACTATCCAACATTACACTTAGATACAAATTAAAGTGAAGGAAGAGCCTGTAGTAAGACAGGATATGGATGTACATGAACATAAGAGACTGTCCTACACTTAGACACAAATTAAAGTAAAGGAACAGCCTGTAGTAAGAAAGGATATGGATGTAAATGAACATGAGAGGTTATCCTACACTTAGAGACAATTTAAAGTAAAGAAACAACTTGTAGTAAGAAATTATATGGATGTAAATGAACATTAGAGACTACCCAACAGTACACTTAGACACAATTTAAAGTAAATAAGCAACCTGTAGTAAGAAATGATATGGATGTAAATGAACATTAGAGACTATCCAACATTACTATTAGACACAAATTTAAGAAAAGGAATATTGCTTTTATTTCTGGCCTACATTTACAGTAACAATACCGTTTTCAAGAATAACTCCTACACTAATATAAGTGCACCCAACCTCCATCACCAGAGTTGCATTGAGATGCACACCAACTGGAAAAAGGAAGAGACCTGGAGACGCTCTATGGAGAAGGCGATGAAAGAAAAACACTGCACATGGGGACAAGTTCACCATTGGTCCCAAGACAGACAGGCATGGAAGGCTCTCGTGATGGCCTTATGTTCATTCTACGAAGAGGACCTAAGTAATATGAGTGGGAAATTTCTCCTAGCCTGACGTTTACTGCCTATGTACTTCTTTTCTACTATTATATTGAGACATACATGATCAAAGGACATGAACTCATTCATTTTCATTGCAAACGATTTCCAAATGTTTTCTGCCAAAATTCAGTTTGTTTTGCTTTTTGTAAATATTGTGATATGTATTATACCATAACTGTTACGCTTTATATAAAACAAAATCGACAATTAACGCATGGATACATTTAATGCAATCAGTGCCTATACCAAAAATGTATATCACCACTGAAGTTATGAAATCGAATTCCGGTTTCGTTCATCAATAAAACTGACAGCCACGATATAACTGAAATATTTGGTGAAAGTGGCGTTAAATTCCACAACCTTCACCCTAACCCTAAGATGATATTGTGACGCCAAACCTTATTCAGCATTATAACACTTTGAAAATATTTCCGTCGTTAATGATCGTCGAAAGAAAATCGGAAGGAATTCTCACGCAGAAATTTAGTGACAGTAGTGGTAAAAAATATTACGAAAATTTATTCGACTGGTTAAACAAGCTAAAAATAGGAGAAATATGTTATATATATTTTTTTTTTAAGTCTAATGAAGACGAAATAAAATGATATAGGTTTTACGTCAAAATACGGCATGAAAAAATTAATGAGATGTCAAATAAACGTTAGAGAATACCGAAGTGGCAATCAAAAAAGGCAAACTAGAGAAACTGGCAACACTGGGCACACAAGACACAAGAGAAATAATCGTTAGAAAATACCGAAGTGGCAATCAAAAAAGGCAATCTAGAGAAACACAGGGTACAAAAAAAAACAACAACAAAAAAGAAACACAACACATTATGTGTTGGACACCACTATGTGCAAACAAACTTTAGGATTACGTAAATAAGACATGCGTCCTCCTATTAAAAACTGGAGGTAAAGACGATTGTTTCCCTTAATATATTTAGTATGAAAAGCTCCGTATTCACAGTAGAACCAATCAAAATACAGAAAATAGGAAGAACAAAATTCCACTGCCTCTCTCTCAGTAAGTATTAAGCTAAAATTTACAAAGCAAAAATTTGCAACAGCGTAATAATAAAAACGTAGATATCTAATTTAGTGCACACGACACGTTTCTGGAACGATCTTTGATTTGAAAGCCAAATAATTTAAAATTCTTTGGAAGGACAGAAAATTAATGGACCTTACCTTCATGTTGCTGATTTTATAGTTAAAAAATACTGCCCACCTTCTACAAACAACGACAACATAGAAATGATATATAATGTATATATAATAATGTTAAACATTACGCATGTTAATAATCCCTATTCACACATATGTCTTAATCCATGGACAATTATTCTAATATTAGCAATATTGCCACTCTTTGTCACGAAAAATATGAAATTGTATATAATGTTACAATATTTATCACAATAATCCCTATCATCACCTGCTTAATCCATATAATGAGATCATCAATCAGCTGTAGAGTGCAACACTGTATCATGTATGACGAGAATGAGAGATTGTTCTTACTCCGTAATATCTGATTCCGGTATATAGACAAAAAAAATCTTAGGTGTAAGAGATCGAGTTTTTATCAGTAGTCCACAACAAAGAATGCAATAAAAAAAAACATACTACATTGTCAGAACATTTTCAAATTCGTGTAGGGTTCGAGTTTTTCATTACACAAGCAAGTATACAACAATAAACATACTACATTGTCAGAACATTTTCATATTCGTGTAGGGTTCGAGTTTTTCATTACACAAGCAAGTATACAACAATAAACATACTACATTGTCAGAACATTTTCATATTCGTGTTTGGTTCGAGTTTTTCAGTACACAAGCAAGCATACAACAATAAACATACTACATTATCAGAACATTTTCAAATTCGTGTAGGGTTCGAGTTTTTCAGATCAAAAGCAAGCATACAAAAAAAGCATACTACATTGTCTGAACATTTTCAAATTCGTGTTTGGTTCGAGTTTTTCAGTACACAAGCAAGCATACAACAATAAACATACTACATTGTCAGAACATTTTCAAATTCGTGTAGGGTTCGAGTTTTTCATTACACAAGCAAACATACAACAAAAAACATACTACATTATCAGAAATTTTCAAATTCGTGTAGGGCTCGAGTTTTTCAGTACACAAGCAAGAGTTGTAACAAAAAACATACTACATTGTCAGAACATTTTCAAATTTGAGTAGGGTTCGAGTTTTTCATCACACAAGCAAGCATACAACAAAAAACATACTACATTGTCAGAAATTTTCAAATTCGTGTAGGGCTCGAGTTTTTCAGATCAAAAGCAAGCATACAAAAAAAGCATACTACATTGTCAGAACATTTTCAAATTTGTGTTGGGCTCAAGTTGTTCAGATCAAAAGCAAGCATACAAAAACAAAACATACTACATTGTCAGAACATTTTCAAATTTGTGTAGGGTTCGAGTTTTTCAGTACACAAGCAAGCATACAACAAAAAACATACTACATTGTCAGAACATTTTCAAATCCGTGTTGGGCTCGAGTTGTTCAGTGCACAAGCAAGCATACAAAAACAAAACATACTACATTGTCAGAGCATTATTTTCAAAATCCAATAGAAAATTCTTAGCAATTAAGAGGCAAAATCCTTACACACATGGGTGCTCACTTTCCTGGCTTGGTCCAAGGTAGTTACCCGTCCTATGCATTTGTTTGCGTCATATGTCCAATGTAATATTGTGCATTTTTATTGATTTTGTAGGAGTTTCAAAGGTATATGACAGCAAGGAGCTGAGGTAATTTAATCCAAGAATTTTACGGAATGACATATGGACTGCCTTGAAATGATATTTCACTCTTTGTTCTGATCCGTAATTTGACATGACCGGAATTTCTGGGACAAACTATTCTTCATCTGACTGAAATATGCTAGCAAAAAACAGCTAGCAAACTGTGTATATAGACAAGGTTGATAATACCAAAGGGATAGCCAGAAGGCGTAAATCGAAAGACAGACAATACAATGCCAAAAATAACGACTGCTGTGAAAGTCGAGACATACATTATCACCAGGATTACAGCGAATCCGATAAGACGGATATAGAATGGGTTGTGATTATGTTTGCCGATCATTTTCAAAACTGACGTTATTCTTTTCTCGGTATCAGCATAATATGCTTGACGTCACACTGATTGATAATTTCCAATGTGAGTGTCAGTCCGTTTATACTGAGATATCCCTGTGTAAGATCAAAGGAAAAATGTATAAATTAGAGAAATTAGAAACATAAATAGAACACTGAAGGCTATGTTAATATAATGGATGGTCGTAAAATAACTTCGGCTTTGGGTTATGGTGTCTAACGTTTTTGACGTCAGTTTTATTGGTGGAAGAAACCGGAGTACCCTGATAAAACCACCAACTGGTCGTAAGTCACTGACAAACTTTATCACATAATGTTGTATCGAGTACACCTCGCCATGAGAGGGATTCCAACTCACAACTTAAGAAGTGATAGGCACTAATTTAAGAGGTAAATCCAACTACAGTACGACCACGACGGTCCCTTTAAATAAATTCGTCAACATGGTCGCTATTTAATGTAACACGTTTAGAGCAGGAACTGCTTACGTTTCTGGAGCACATAATTTCACGACAGTAGAAGAAGGTTTTGTCTTATGTCTTGCAATTGTACGTCTGTACGTTTTTAGTTCCGTGTTGTGATTTCTGCGTAAAATGATGCTCGTTTCATCTTTTCTCACATTTGTTTTGTAGGAGGATCATATTATATTTATCTTATTTGTATGTATTTACGTATACATGTGCCTAAAACGATTTCCAGATAAATGATGTTGGCGTCGTGTAGCAGTAACATGATGGGCTTTACTAGAGGAGCAGGAATTGCATACCTTGAGTTTACCCACGGTTTTTGGTGGAGTTCGTGTTGTCCAATCTTTAGTTTTCTGCGAACCATTGTTTGGTCTCTTTTTTTTCTTTTGGTCGTTGTATTGTCTGTTCTTATGGCCGATTTACGGGTTCTCATCACCCCTTTGGGATCGTCAAACCTCTCTTAAAGTGCTACAAAAATGATAAAACATTGCCATGTCCATTTGCTTTTTGAACGTTAGAATAATTGTCATATGGATTAATCTCCCTTTATTGATTGATTTAAGCCCAATATTGCTGTTATTGGAATAAGTCTAGCCTTAATTAAAAGGTAAACCAATAAATATCACACTGTCAGAAGAGTTGCAAAAATCCAATCTAATCGATAAATCATTAGCCCTAACACACAGATATATATTAATTATTTCCATTTTTATCCATTGGATCACTACTAAAGTTGTGACTACGAGTCCACTCAAAGCGATAAAGTGTGTCAGTGACTTGCGACAGGTCGGTGGTTTTCTCCGGGTACACCGGTTTCCTCCATCAATATAACTGACCGCCATGATATAACTGAACTATTTTTGAATGTGGTGTTAACCGCCATAACCCTAACCCTTATTTCATTGGGCAAAGTTAATTGATATCACATAATTTTGTATTGGTTGCTCGTGCTTACTTGCTTATGCCTGTTGCACCTTAGTGGTGCATAGGCCACTGACGACAGTCCTCCACCTTGTTCTGTTTTGTGCAATACGTTCCAGATCTTGCCATCTATAACCCTCTATCTCCATCTCAGCAATACAATCTCTTCTCCATGTATTTCTTCCACGCTTTCCCTGAGGCTTCCACTGTAGGGCTTGTCTTGTGATGTTGTGTTTCGGCTTCCTCAGTGCGTGCCCTATCCACCTCCATTTTCTCCTTTTCAACTCATCCTCAATGTGGGGGGGGGGGGATCACAGTTGTTCATAGTAACTTATTATTTTTTTCTTGCGAAACAATTTTTCTTATACAAGTTCTATGATTTGCTGCATACAAAATTTAATGAAATTTACAGTTCATAAATAATGTAATAATTAATAAAACTAAGCTTCTTCTCCCCAAACTTAGGCGACTTTAGCTGATTTTTGCTATTCTGCTTAGGCCCTTTGGTTTTATTGCTCCCAGAACTTTAAATTATTTGGCTTTCCAAGTTTTCGATTTGGAGCGTACCTGATGAAGATTATTCCAGAAACACGTCGTACGCACTAATTTGGATATCTACGTTTTTATTAACAGAGATATATTCAAGATCACAATAAACCATACAACCAACAAACTGTAGTGTCCGTAACGTAGTTAATGTGAACATATTCGATATTGAAATTATTGACGCTTATCGTTTATACAAATGTATATCAATCAAAATATCCCACTGTAGTTACCGCCAATTTTTTCTCGTACAAAATATACCCATAAATAATAAAAATCGTATCATACAGCACATTATTACATACTTAGTAAAAATAAAGGAATTTTTGTATGACCATTATGACCGGAAGTAAACCGTCCATATATTCACACCCGGGGAAAATAACCCGTTATTGGATTACTACAATATAATTTCCACATCGGCCCGGGCAAATATGGGTGTCTCGGGCCAATGTGGGTGTCTCTTTTCTAGATGTCGGAAGTATGTAATAAATAGTTTTATACATGGGCATTTCCATATTGGCCTGGTTATCATCCCTCGACCCATACTGGCCCGAGACTTCGTCTTGGGCCAATATGGGTGTCTCGGAATGATAACCAGGCCAATATGGAAATGCCCATGTATTAATCTGTATTTATCACATATTTTATTGAAATAACGCCGAATTTGCATGTGTAATATAAGCATAATTTACGGCGTGTTATTTAACAATAACAATTTACGAGGGCAATAACATGTTATTTGTCCTCTTGTGAAGGGCAATAACATGTTTTCTGCCCTGGCAAAATATGTGATAAATAGATTAATACATGACCTTTTTCATATTGCCGTTGTCATCAGCCCTCGACTGATATCGTCCCTCGGGAAGATATCAGGGTATCGTGCTGATCACAAGGGCAATATGAAAAAGGCCATGTATTAATTTATAAATATACAAATAGGATAGCTGACCTTAAAAACAAAAAATACCGCACTATCGGAACATTTCCAAAATCCAACTGAAAATCGTAGAAAGAGGCTTAGTATAGGCACTTCGGTAAAAAGTGGCGGGGCTAAACTGGTTATATAGGTCAACAGCTGCCCTCTCTGTGAAATGATGCAGTCATACAAGTGCTTTCCACGTGTGAATAAAATGTTAATCATCACATATAACCAGGCGAACAGTATTATTGTAAGGAATGCTATAGTCTTGAACTCTATGCATAGTATATGTATATTTAATCTTCGTGACACAGAAGTTGTCATATGTATAATTTAAACATATTTCATTGTCTAAATAATGACAAAAGGATCAGACACAAGTTTTTCAACTTAGTATTGTCTTCTCCATATACATACATTATATAATACACAATATTATAAGCATTATTATTACATAATTTCTTTAAAATTTTCACATGAAGACATGAAACAAAAAAATGTAGCAATAAAGCAGAATGCGACAATGGAATACCATTAAAGGTAACCAATCAAACAGACCCTAGTATAAAAAAAAACTGGCACATAGACAGTAGCATGTGTTGTTAGTTATTGGATTAATACATTATTTCGTAAAATGTAACCCCCCCCAGAGGGTGTGCCGGGGTAGAATAGGCACCAGGTTTCTCCGTCCTAGAGGCACTAGTCCTCTAAAAGGGGTCATCCCCGCGGGAACCCCGGGGTATAGAAATGGGACCGAGAGCTTCTTCGGCTTGAAGGAGCGTCCGTCGGTTGTGCGGGATGTAGAAATTCACAGCCAACCCGTCCTTCGGATGAAACGTAAATAAAACCGAGGTCCCGTGTTGAGAGATTGCCACCCTCTTCGCACGTTAAAGAACCCAGTGTAACAGCTCAATATGAGCATTATGCTCATGATGAGTGGTCCATAAGAGACCTGTTGCACTGGCTAAATTATCCGTCCCTACCCATCACATTTCCTTGTTTCGAGTCTCGTGGCGTTTAAATTATTCTCGTCCTGAATATAGCTGAAAAATTGCTCGCTGAACGTTAAGCACCAATCAATCAATCAATCAATCAATCGTAAAATGTAAGTTGTCTTTTAGTTCACTTTGTGTATTATAATATGGTATTAAAGATGAATTATCCATTGTCGCATAATGTTGTAAACAAAATTAAAAAAAAAGAACATTTATGTCATATACATAATATAAGTTTTATTAAAGAGAGCCGCTGGCTTCAACCATTATTTAAAAACATGATACTACACGATGCCTTCATACGACATTATAATGAAACAATAGTCAACTTTGAACTCATATCTAATTTGCCAATAACATCTTACGTCATCTGTTCGCTATTAACATATACTACTTTTCAACAAGATGTTAATGAAAATAACTCATATTTCTAAAAGGATGTCAAATGACAAGAAATAAGATTTAAAAAATAAATTACAACAGAAGGAAATAATAATGATGTGTTTACTTGCGTAGATTTTGACACATACGCCGGCTTTTTTGAATGCTTACCACGAATTAGACAAGTATCACGGATGTGTTCTCCCCTGAAGCATTATTGGCAGAGACAAAGCTTTTTACGTGATTGTTTATGATATAAGCAAAGCTATATAAAGTATTGTTCTTTTTTTTCCTCATAAAATAAGATTTATTTATCATGTTTATATAACGTGACTGGATATATACATAACTTAGAACATTAAGATATTTTATTTATTCTGCTCAGGTTGTATTTGACTGGATAAATATTTGTTACGTACAGCCACTGAAAAAATATAGTTTTTTCTGGTACTTTATTCATGTACTAGTATATTGATGAGAAAAACTGCAACAATATAAGTGCAGACTTGACACAATTGCAAACGATTGGAATATGCTTGTTTCTGACATTTCAGCAGTTGTTTTTGGACTTTTTGTCATAGCAGAAGAAACAAAATATACGTACATTGCCTGAAAATATAAAATTTGTTTGTACTTGCTAAACGCTCGCTTTTCTGTCTGTTTCTAAAGCTCGTACAAATAATGTGTTATATTCTCCTACAAACTATGTGTATTGTCATGATCGATCAATGTAAAGATAATTATACACACAATTATGTATATCACCCTGATATAGGGACTATAAAAAACAAAACTATTCTAACGTCACCATCAGCTATCAATAGGAACGGGCAGATACATAAAATACTAAGAGTTCAAGTAATGGAATTTGTAACATACTAATTACATCAGCATCTGAAGATCTTCGATACTCTTCATGAATTAATCATCTCAAAGCTGATTGGTTCTGCTAAAGCATATTTTTATTCCGCACAACGTTTCAAAGAGATTGTTATAGATCCCAGATAAACTATGCAGCCAACAGACTATACAGTGTCCTTAACGTAGGTAATGCGAATTCATTCGATATGGAAATCATTGCAGCGATCGTCTATATATCAATTCTAACATAACCTCCTTCTTTCACTTAGTTAACAAACGAGCGAGTTATCCATTCGGTATAATCTCATTAGCACATGCGCCGGAGAATGTGACCGACTTTCCATTGGCAGCATAAATTGTAACCCGAATAATGCCGATAGAGGGCGCAGTATTATTCGAGTTACATAAATTGTGTGCGACATTGTCCGCAAACGTAAAAATAAATTACCGTCTTCTAATCAAAGTATACTACCGTATGTGTACTCTTAGACATACATATGTATCAGAATCGAAATAAATCATGGAAGCCAGAATGGGTTTGGAGTTTTAACATAGATTGGCGGATATGAGTAAATTTTATCCCTCGCTTTTGGCTCGGGATAAATACTAATATTCGCCAATTCATGTTAAAACTCCCAACACATTCTGGCTTCCATGATTTATTTCTTAATTAAGACATCTCACTGACAATAACTGCCAAACATTAGCTTGCACATTATATACCCGTAACTAATAAAAAGCCGGTGAGGCACATTAGACAAACAGGATAACCGACTTTATATATAAAAATAATCTATTTATATCTAAAGGGAAAACCCCATGTCAAATTACTGGAAACATAATTAACAAAAAATAAATTACAATAATAGAAGGAAATAGTAGAAAGTGTTTACTTGAGTAGATTTTGACACTAATGTCGCTGCTTTTAAATATATGCTAGGATTTAGACAAGGATCCCGGATGTCATCTCCCCTGAAGCAGTATTTGCGTAAATAAAACATGTTACGTGATAGTTTATGTCATAATCATAGTTATATAAAGTATTGTTCTTCTCACATCATACGATTTATATTTATTTGATTTTAAAACGTGACTGGATCTACACCTAACTGAAAACGGTAAGCTAGTTTATGTCAATTATATTCCCTCATGCATAGAAGACCTTTGTCGAGTTTAGCTCTCCTCTTTACTGTTCTTGCTCCAAAAAACCTTCAGATTATTTGATTTTTTTTTTGCGCTGTGAACGTACGTGATATATAATGGTTATTTCAGCAACGCGTCGATCTTTTCTTACTTAGTCCTCTTCGTGCTGGAATGCACATGAAGCCATCATCAGGGACTTCCATACCTGCCTGTCTTGGAACCGATGCTGAACTTGTCCCCATGTCCAGTCTTTTTCCTTTATCTCATTCTCCACAGAGCGTCTCCAGGTCTCCTTCGGTCTACCGCTCTTCCTTTTTCCAGTTGGTGTCCATCTCAGTGCAACCCTGGAGATGGAGGTTGGGTGCATTCTACACACGTGGACAATCCATGTCCATCTTCGTCTATTTATCTCCTGAGATAGTGGGGTGGTGTTGGTCCTCTTGTACAGCTCTTTATTTGAGATGGTATTTGTCCAGAAGATGCGTAGTATTCTACGGAGGCATCGAGTCTGGAAAACATCAAGCCTGGATGTAATGGCATTTGTTACTTTCCAAGATTCAGCACCATACAGGAGGACTCCCAAGTACATTGCTTTTGAAAATCCTGACTTTGGTATGGTTTCTGATCTTCGATGACCTCCAGATGTTGGGTAGTGCAGCATACGCTCCTGTGGCTTTTGAAATCCGAGCTTGGACATCTACCTCAGAGTCCCCATCAGTGGTGATCTTACTTCCTAGGTATACAAAATTGTTGACTTCTTCAATTCTTATTCCTTCGAGGGTAATGGATTCATCTGCTCTAGTATTTATTTTCATTATTTTAGCTTTGGTAACATTGATTTTGAGACATATTTTTGAAGTTACTAGCTGGTTAGTTTTTTCTTGCATATATCGATGTCGATGAGATAGTAGTCCGATGTCATCCGCAAAGTATATGTCGATCGCGTGCACTACATTTGATATCGCCTTGTTTATTCTAGAAAACAAAATGATAATAGTAAGAATAAAACATTTAGTTCATCCTCATAAAGAAACTAGAGGAATTGGGAAAACATATTATAAAGTGACCATCAACTATTAATAGAAGCTGGAAGATACGAAGAACTCAATGAATATGTAAAATATGCAACAGTATAGGCGATGGGTCTCACTTCTTTTTTAACAGTAATATTAATTTTAAAAAAAATATCAGAGCAACATTTTTTAAATACTTTGATTAAACTCTCAATAATTTTGACAATTGTAATAGAATTAAAAAAATATTCAAGAGTATTAAATAAACGCTAGAAAATATCGAAGGGACAATCAAGAAAGGACAATCCAGAGAAATTGGCACCATAGGGTACACAAATCCATCAACCCCAAGAACATCGTCATCTTCGGTTGCTCACGGCTGATCTCGTCAGCTACTCGTCACTCATCACCCATTGGTCAACTGGCACAGAAATAACCATAATCATGGATTATTGATTTCGATTCTGATTGGCTCTGTTGAATTTCACAGGACTTCTTATATGCACTTGTATTACATTCTTCTTGAACAGAAAATTATTTGTATACTACTTAGGGTGAGGAGTGAGTGCTGTTTATCGCCAAATGATCTATTTAAGAAATAAATCATGGAAGCCAGAGTATGTAGGGAGTTTTAACAAGGATTGGTGGATGTTAGTATTTTATTCCGAGCCAGAAGCGAGGGATAAAATTTACTAATATCCGCCAATCCATGTTAAAACTCAAAACACATTCTGGCTTCCATGATTTATTTCGATTATGATATGTCTAAGAGTACAAATACAGTAGCATACTTTGAATGGGAGACGGTAATTTATATTTACGTTTTCGGAAAATGTCGCACACAAATTATGCTGCCGATGGAAAAATCAGTCACATTCACCGGCGCATGTGCTAATGAGATTGTACCGAATGGATAACTCACTCGTTCGTTAACAGAGCGAAAGAAGGAGGTCATGTTAAAATTTTAGATATATCATGATAAGAAGAAATTACATTAGATGGGTTAATGATATACTCACCCCATTATCGTTTTTCTTCCTGGTTCTAAAGATCGTATAAATAAATGTTTTATTTGCCGACAATGTACAATGCATTGTCTATATAATTAATTGTTACGTATTGCATATAAGCTGTTAGACATATCACGGTGTATTTACCCCTTACTCTAATATTAATGTCAGTGAACTTATAGTCTAGCCTTTAATTTGAAGCGCTGAGTTCCCAAATGAAAAGATATTAGTTAACTGATGGCTTTTTTGTATTGCTCAATGTATTAGTTGATTTTCCAATCGTTTGACTATGACTGATGAAATTTATTCTAGAAACACGTCATGTGTACTACAATTAGACCTTTTGCGAATAACCGATTTTATGAAAAGAAAAGAATAATACGTTTTTCTAACTTTATATGCGAGTTATTTCCCTTACGAAGGGAAAATGGTTTCTTACACAGAGGATAAAGTAGTTCTCAATTTTCACGGGAAAAGATTTTCTGTCTTACACCCCTTGTGTAAATATGTTTATACTAAGACAAGCTACACGCCCTGTTACCCGCCAAAAGTAATCGTCGCTTCAAGATTTTTATGTGTTATTTATAACTCTGCTTGTGATCCTTTGTTAATATTGTTTGTATATGTGATAAAAATAAAATATGCTTTACAAAATATAACGTTAGCCAAAGTCTGATCTATCTTTAAAAACTCTTAATGGTGTGTCATTTGTTTACAACGTGTTTGCGTATGATTTTTGTCAACAGTTGACACTTATCGATTTCCTGTTCACTGAAACAATCAGCTGACGGAGTTATTGACGTCACAGTGAAATGACATACATTTCTAATAACAGTGTTTGTGTTGATTTGTTCGTTTAAGAACAAACATTTTCTTTACTATTGTTATAATTATTGTCATATGAAAGTCGAATTTTAAATATTATTACAATTTGAAGCGTTCAAGATCTGGTGTTTCTTTCACATTGCGTATTATTTCATTGATGGTTGTGATGCGGTCGTCTTCGAATATACACACTAGAAAAAAAGCAAATTTGGGAGATATCTGTGTAAGAAAAATAATCAAACACCGATGACAGGTCAAGATCGAGAAATCTCAGACACCCTCGGGTAAGATTTCAATCGTTCTCTGACATGCGAGCCTCGTCAGAGAACAATTGAAATCTTACCTTTGGGTGTCTGAGATTTCTCGATCTTGACCTGTCACCGGTGTTAGATTCTATTAACCCGGTCTAGCAAGAGTAATGGACAGGGCAACGAAATTTGAGTGTAATTTTCTTTAAATTTATAGATATGCGACCCTTAATTATAAAAGAAATAGATGATAATACTATAGCAAGTGAAAAATTCAAACGTTATAACAACATTTGAATTTCTCACAGATTATTGGGGGAAATGATATTTTCATTGAACTTTGCTTGAAAGGTGATCATTTCGTCCGCCTTAAAGAGAAATAATTACTGGAAAACTTATTATTTTAGAATCAAAGTTGGACATTTGGACATATGCAAATGATCTATTGGAAATCTATATCTTTATCAAAACTGTAACAAAGTCATCTTATTCTCACCAACAGGTGATGTTGACTTTAACTGTTCAAAATTATCATAGAAACGCGCCGTGTGCACCAAATTATATATCTACGTTCTACATTTTTATTTGTATATTTCAGATATTAGACGGTCCAGAATGAACCAGTTTTACGTCGGCCTTCTTGTTCTAGCTGCACTAGTTACTACAGGTCAGTGTTGTATAGTGCTTTTTGTTTTTCGTGTCCATTGAGAAAAAATCAGTCCATTTTAATTTGTGTGTATGGATAGTTGTATAGGTTTGATTTAGGTTTGTTTTATGCTGTTTAACGCCACTTTAAACAATATTTCAGTGATATTGTGGCGGTCAGTTTTATTGGTGGAGTAAACCGTAGGACCCGGAGAAAACAACCAACCTGTCGCAAGTCACTGACAAAGTTTATCACATACTGTTGTATCGAGTGCACCTCGCCATGAACGAGGAACGAACTCACAACTTTAGTGGTGATTGGCACTGATTGCACATGTAGTTGTAAATCCAACTACCATACGATCACGACCACGACGGTCACTGATATTAATATAAACAGACAATTCAATATGTTAGGGTGACACAAACATCCAATGAAATAAACATCCCACAGAAATCATCTCTAAATAAATAAAAAGAATTCAGTTAAACATACAATCAAACCTGTCTTATGTGACTTTCTAAGGGAACAGTGAAATATGGTCACATAAGGCAGGTTATCGCTTAATACAGGTATACTTAATATGAACTATACGGTGCATGGAAATAGAATTAATGTCACATAATACAAGTTATTGCTTATTAGAGGTGGTCATTAAAGCAGGTTTGACAATATGTCCTATATCTTTCTCGTTTTAGCTATATCCTTATGTAGTCATCCATGTTCTCGTGTCAACAGAGGAACATTTACTGATGGCACGAGAGATTTTGTATTTGGTTGTAGAAACACGTCTATACTTAAAGTATATAACCGGGACGGATTCATTGAAGATCGTGAATGCTACGCGCGTTCAGGGGCATTTCTTGTCTACCGGTAAGTGAATTCTAAACTAAATAGGGAACAATTCCAATATCTCTGAACAATCTAATTTAAAATGGATGTTTCTTCTATCATTTTTATCTGATGATCAACCAGATCACGACATTTGATATCGGGTAACGTCAAATGTAGAAGTTCAAGTGTCCAACCATCGACAAGCTTGGTGCACTGCTTGATTGATTAATTGATGTTTAATGTCCAGCGAGCAATTTTTCAGCTATATTCAGGACGAGAATAATTTAAACCCCACGGGACTCGAAACAAGGAAAGGTGATGGGTAGGGACGGATAATTTAGCCAGTGCAACAAGTCTCCTATGGACCATTCATCATGGGTATAATGCTCATAATGAGCTGTTACACTGGGTTCTTTAACGTGCGAAGAGGGTGGCAATCTCTCAACACGGGACCTCGGTTTTATTTACGTCTCATCCGAAGGACGGGTTGGTGCACTGCACTATAACAGTATACTAAAGGTTTTTCAAAGACAAAGAGAGCTTTGGAGGGTATGGTACATATTCGTGGTCTCTTGGTCTTTTCCGTGTTTACGTGAAATAATTTTAAAAGAGGTCTTCAGGGGGGAATGTAGTATACAATTTATACATGGGGGTCGTCGTGGTCGTGATCGTGTTTGTGGTATTTACACCTACCTTTCCCATCACACCTAACTGTGTACTAGACATGCATCCATGGCGAGTTGTACTCGATACAACTTTACATCAATTGCCACAAAGTACTATCGACATATCGGTGATTTTCTCTGTGTACGTTGGCTTCCTCCATTCCACTAATAAATGCAGATGATTACCACAAAATAGCTAGAAAATTGTTGAAAGTGGCGTAAGTACACAGATGAAGCGTGATGTCTTAACAGTCTTTAAAACTGATTAACATCCATATTTCTTCATTGTAGAGTTGGAAATTCTTACCAATGTTTTAAAGACACAGTCTACGATAAGAAAACTAACGTTGTGATCATTTACTTCAGCGCAAGAAGTACGTAAGGTCTTAATATACAAGTGTTTATCTTACCATAAATGCGAACGTATGGTTATTAATTTTTTCTTCTAACTTTACAATCAGTGTTTATCACCGTTGAAAGAAGAGCTTGGAGACTTTAATGGGGTAATCTGGATCGGTAAAACGAAGACGAACAGACAATACAATGGTCAAAAGAAAAAAGTACAAAAGGACAAACAACGATCTACAATTATTTTTTTTTTAACAAAGACGATCTACAAAACATACACATAAAACTAATGATCGAGTTTTAGGAACCCCACTAAAAAACCGGAGGTGAACCCAGGTGCTCTGGAAGAGTATGCAGTTCCTGCTCCACTGGTGACACCCGTCGTGTTAATCTAGTTACAAATCCGGTGACAAGTCATGAATGAGGAAAGGACCGGGAAGTGTTTACGACAAGTGGAACATGTCCGTGGTCATTTGTGACACCGATATTCCATAACGCACAACCAAGTCGTTAAGGTTTGTGACTTCGACTACCGCCCGTATTCTCAACAAAACCTTAGAGGCTGACTAGTTAGCTTGGGGTAGGGGATATTATGTTTACCCAAACACAAACTTTTTCTCACATAAACAAAAAATAAAATTATTTTTTTACAAGAAATATCGGTAAACTTTTACCAAATACACCTCTAAAGTGTGAAAGTTTGATGGTGACTCATTGAAGGTCACCACTAACACTGATTTCCATGATATAACAGACAGAAAGCGAGGTTTAACAACCATTATCAAATACAATACTAATCATTGAGGAATATTGTCAGTCGAATAAAAAAACATAAAAATACACCTGAAAAATAACCCATGTTAAAATTGCTTAAATAAATAGCGTTTTTTGAAATTTGTGAGAATAAAAAGAGAAATGATTTGTAATAATTTGTTACTATAGTTTTCCCTTTGTCCGCACAGGCTTTGGTCATCGTCATCGCATGGTAGTTGGATTTACAACTATCTATGCAATTAGTGCCTATCATCACTAACTTTGTGTATTCGAATAGCTCTCATGGTGAGGTGTACTTGATACAACATTATATGATAATATTTGTCAGTGGCTTGCGACAAATAAAACTGACCGCCACGATAACTGAAATATTGTTGAAAGAGGCATTAAGCATCATATACCCATCAACCAGTCCTACATGTACTAGTGTATATGAAATAAACCACGAGTAGCCATAAAACGCACTATTTCACGAATTTGCGTTAGTGCATTCAGAAGTGAATCATGGTCGTTGTTTGGTTACGAGTGATTTTATTGTTCATACAAAACAAGTACATTTACGTAATACAAACTATGCACTTTTGTATTTTCTCATCCACAGGATCGTTTAGAAATAATCCATCAATATGTGAAGTCTGTTCAGGACCGCTAACAGTTGCTGTATTTGTAGGTAGGTAAAGTTATCACTTTATGCCAGTATATTCATACACATAATTCGAAAAGTCCTAATTATAATGAGTGAAGTATTCGTTTTATGTTCCGGATTGGAAAGGTCCTATTTACTGTGAGGAAAAGTATTCGAATTGTATGTCGAATTCAGAAAGTCATATCTACTATGAGTGACGTCTTTCAATTGTATATTTAATTCGAAAAGTCCTGTTTGCTATGAGTGAAGTATTCGAATTATCCCAGAAGATAAAAATAAAACATCGTTTTGTTGAATTCGGAAAGATTTATATATTGTATGAACGAAACATTCGAGTAATCGAAATCGGAGGTAATATTGATAATTAACCTTTATAGCGGACCAACAAAGCATAGAACAATCGAACAAGCATCGGACAGCGAATGAAAACAATAAACTATAATGTTATTCTTAGGTGTGGCCGTGCGGTCCTTCTTTATGTTTCTGTTCATTTTATACATAATCTACAAGCCTATCACCAATACGGCGTGGGTTCGCGCCCAGCTTTGTAAATTACAAAAAGGGTGCATTCGACTCGCAGCCGCTAGTGATAAAGTTTACCAGTTGCTTTCCCAGGGTCGGTGGTTCTCTCCGGCTTCTCCAGTTTCCTCCACCACTAGAACTGGTCGCAATGATATAGCTGAAATATTGCTGAAAGTGGCGTTAAACACCAAAATTCAAATTCAAAGAATAAACTAGGGATGTCTGAGATCGTCTACATGAACTTATGGTAGTGCATTAACATTTACCAACACAATCGGAGACTACATTATATGATATTCAGGTGCTAAGAAAATTTTGAAGATACCAAAAGGGTAATCAGAATCAGTAAAATCGAAGAAGAACAGACAACACAATGGTAAAAAGGAAAAGGACAAAAAGTACAAAAAATGATCTACAAAACATCACATAGAAAACTAAAAATCTAGCAACACCAATCCCACTGTTGTTCAGGTGCTAGACAGGATATATAATGTCACATCTACAATGATCTACAAAACATTACATAGAAAACTAAAAATCTAGCAACACCAATCCCACCGTTGTTCAGGTGCTAGACAGAATATATAATGTCACATCTACAATGATCTACAAAACATTACATAGAAAACTTAAAATCGACCAACACCAATCCCACTGTTCTTCAGGTGTTAGACAGGACATATAATGTTACATTCCCGGTCTCAGATTTATATACCTCGAGTCAGTCGACATTGTATACCCTGTCATCACATTCCCGGTCTCAGATTTATATACCTCGAGTCAGTCGACATTGTATACCCTGTCATCCCATTCCCGGTCTCATATTTATATACCTCGAGTCAGTCGACATTGTATACCCTGTCATCACATTCCCGGTCTCAGATTTATATACATCGAGTCACTCGACATTGTATACCCTGTCATCACATTCCCGGTCTCAATTTATATACCTGGAGTAGTCAGTCGACATTGTATACCCTGTCATCACATTCCCGGTCTCATATTTATATACCTCGAGTCAGTCAACATTGTATACCCTGTCATCACATTCCCGGTCTCAGATTTATATACCTCAAGTCGTCAGTCGACATTGTATACCCTGTCATCACATTCCCGGTCTCATATTTATATACCTCGAGTCAGTCAGCATTGTATGCCCTGTCATCACATTCCCGTTCTCAGATTTATATACCTCGAGTCAGTCGACATTGTATACCCTGTCATCACATTCCCGGTCTCAGATTTATATACCTCGAGTCAGTCAACATTGTATACCCTGTCATCACATTCCCGGTCTCAGATTTATATACCTCGAGTCAGTGTATACCCTGTCATCACATTCCCGGTCTCAGATTTATATACCTCGAGTCGTCAGTCGACATTGTATACCCTGTCATCACATTCACGGTCTCAGATTTATATACCTCGAGTCAGTCGACATTGTATACCCTGTCATCACATTACCGGTCTCAGATTTATATACCTCGAGTCAGTCGACATTGTATACCCTGTCATCACATTC
>MJUT01064879.1:292478-311731 GCA_002080005.1 Gigantidas platifrons | reverse complement strand
CATAATAGACTGACGATTTAACTACGAGAGGAGAGGTGAGGCTATGTTATTATGTTTTCACCGATTCATAGAAACACACGAAATAAAAGTCAGATTATTTCTTTTTTTTTCACAAATAAATGAATAAATAATTTTGAAAACCTAAACAGTTCTAAACACTTCTTCTTCTTCCAATAAAGTGCAGATCTCTTGGTAAATAAATATCGTACTTGCCCATGCGGATTGTGACAACAACGGTGCAAAAAAAATATGTACAGGTGCTGGATTAAAAGTCTAAAAACATGGTGTGCGATTAAGTATGGGATGTGACAGCTGAGCACCCCCTGTTTAGAGGTTTCTAGGGGGTGCTTCCACTAATGGTTGTGGTAGGCCGTTCTAAATCCGAACTGTATCCGGGAAGAAGGAGTGTCTATATAGTTGCGTTCTGGCATACGGGACTATGAATCTTGCTGTATGGCCTCTTGCTGTTGTTATAGATGTGTGTAGCTCTGTTGGTGGTATAGCTACTAGGCCATTCACTATCCTGTACATCATCGTAGCTTTTATTCTGGCTCTTCTCTCTTGTTAAGTTGGCCATTGCAGAGATTATAGCATTGATGTAAGGCTACCTACTGGTTTGATGGTAATTGTTCATCACAAAGCAGTCAGATCTTCTTTGCACTGCTTCTAATTTGTGTGTGTTCTGAGCGGTGTGTGGGTCCCAAACCATACAGGCATATTCAAGCAACGGTCTTACAAGCGTTGAATAGCAAGTGGATTTCATCTGTCTGAGGCAATGATTTAGGTTGCGCTGGATAAAGGCTCGGTGGAGTTCGCCTTTTTGTGATTTGGTTGATGTGGATATTCCAGCTGAGATTCTTTTGGATGGTAACCCAGAGGTATTTGGCCGATTCCACTTCTTCTACTTTGTGTCCATGTATATCGTAATTTCTGGCAAATGGCTTACGTTTGTTGGTGATATGTAAAAGCTGACACTTGGTGGGATGGAACTCCATTTGCCAGTCTTGTTCCCACTGAAGTAAATTATCCATATCGTCCTGAAGCGATTGCATGTATGATGCACTATGGATTCTCCTATTCAGTACGCAATCATCAGCAAATAGCCTGACGTTGCATGTTTTAACGTAGTCTGGGAGGTCATTTATGAACAATAGGTACATCAATGGTCCTATGAAACTTCCTTGCGAAACTCCAGAGCATACTGGTGCTGTTTGCGAAGATTGCCCCTCGACTAGTACTCGCTGATTATGTGAGCTCATGAAATCTCGGATCCATAGCAGGGTTAATCCATTGATACCATAGTACTGTGCTTTATATCGTAGTCTCTCATGTGGGACCTTATCAAATGCTTTTGAGAAGTCAAGCAGAATAAGGACTAAGTGTGAAGGACATGAGAGCAATATTCCTTATGTACATGCATACTATTGTAAACACTGTACTATTAAGCAAATTATATTTGAAGCAAAATGTATAATCCTGGATAATTTGTGCCCTATTGTTGAAAACAGATATTGGAAGTTATATGAAAAACATTATAATGTGAATGGTGAAAATGAGACCATGGAAGAGGTGGATATGGATGGAAGTGAGAGTGATCAGGAATTGACTGGTAATGAAACAGATGAAAGTAAATGAGCAGGTAAGATGCATGATCATGGTTGAAGTATATTTATAAGGTCAACAAAAGATAGATATTAAATACTTTGTAGCTTATACTTGTACATGTGTGTAGGTGACATTTTTCATATACTTGTATCTTCATTTAAATAATTGGGAATTCTGTAGGGTGAAATCAGAAAATATGACTTTGTTCATGTTGTCTTTAATATTTAAAGGAAATGTGTTGCTTTCGACAAAAAATGTATATTAATGTTCTTTAAATCACTAGGGCTAAATGCTTGAATTATTTCATCAATGTTTCACTAATGAAAAAATGTTGCATAAAATATATGTCAATGAGACCACAATACAGAAGTCCAACTATAAAATTATAAAGCAACAATATAAACATACTGCCTTTAGTGTGATATTTTTTCCCTCATGTGGTCATCTACCATAACACTCTCAACTAAAGGCAGTATATGCTTTTTTTATTTGGGGAAGGGGAGATGTGCGAAGTTAAGGGGGCAAAGAAATTAGTCGGGATCTGGAGTAAAAGGTAAAAAAAAATCGATTTCAGCATTCGAACATATCCTTTGCCTCACCCAAAAACTTGTCATTTTGTTTTGGATACTTTTATTTCATTTTTATGGTCTATCTTTTGTTTTCATCTTAGGAGGTGTGGGTGGGGGGGTGTACACAGATCCGCCCATATGAAATGAATACGTGCCTGTGAAATGAGTACGCACTTGAATGAGTTTTCAAATTATTTTAAAATTATATATATGTATTACATGAACATAAATTGCATTGTACACTGTCGAATGAGACACAAGAGATTCTTACAGTTGATGGGAACATTCAAATCTATTCAAAAATCCACAGGTATAGAAAATCGATATTCCATTGAAACAAAGTAAGACCTAAAAATGTCCCTTTATATAATAAGGAATTGGCTTCTACATAAGCGAATGTATTTACATCATATTATATTTTCCCACTAGATTATCGCAAACTGACCTAATGTAACATGACACTCTCATTATTTCGGCCTTTAATTGTAAAGAGAATATCGAATAATTAACGACCAATGCAGAGTGATTACGTTTGACAAATAGTATATTTATTAACAAGCAACTGTTTAACTCGTTTTGTGCTTTGTTTGTTTCAGAATATACTAGAGCGAAAATGGGAGCTCCATTTAAGCAAACACAACAGCTGACCATGATTAGGAATGGCGTGAGTGATTGGTTGTCGTTTAGCGACAACGAACATGGTCCTCTAATGATGTCCCGGGGAATTCAAGAACATGTTGACAGTACCGAGTCCAGCAAGATGTCCAGGGAAGTAAATATGGACTCAAATTTGACTGCAGATCAGCACCAAGTCAATTCCGATGATTCTTATGTGCACTTATGTGACGATAAAAATAATCTTCGAGAAGACGATATCGTAGAAGTGAAATCGCGATTAAGATTGGCTAATCCAAGCAATGTGAAAGAATATATAAATAGATTGAACGGATTATTGAAAGCCAAAGAATGTATCAGAGATATAGATAATGTAATTAATGATTGAGAAAATGACATTGAAAAAACAAACATATTAGATTGTGCATTTTATGAAAGGATGACGATTTCACTTTAGTACACGGTAATCTTGACGGATGCAATGACAAACATAGAATTCGAACCAAAAAGGGAAAACTTTATTCCAATGAACCATTACGTGTCTTTCCACAAGGCACACGACAGGTTTTACCATTTAGCTTTGAAAACTACTTCAAAGATTTTTCAACTGACCAAAGTCAATCTACCACACACACAATGTCAAACGAATTCTTGCGATTATCAACTTTAAGCACATATCCACGTACCATAGATATCAGTATGACACGTCTAGCACGTGCCGGCTTTTACTATACCGGCCATTCAAGTGAGACAAAATGTTTTTCATGTGGAATTACATGTAAAGACTGGACTTCCGGTGATGACCCAATAACCGTCCATAGAAGACTATCGCCATCTTGTAATATTGTTAGACATGATAGGCAAAACATTTCATCAACCATAGACAATCAGGAAATGGAGAGAACCCCAACACAAACCTCTAATCAGTACCAACATAGCAATGGTCATGAAATACTTGAAATTAACGTTGAGAAACCGAAATACCAAAATTATGCTCAGCTGGAAGTACGAATCAGTTCTTATCAAGGATGGCCAACTTGCTTAGACCATACACCAGGTGACATGGCAATGGCCGGATTCCTGTTTACCAGGATTATACCAGATGTTTCTTTTGTGGTGGAGAATTACGTAACTGGGAACCAGGAGAAGAGCCTTGGATAGAACACGCCCGATGGTTTCCACAGTGTGCATTTGTTAAGCACAATAAAGGAGAAACATTTATCCAAGAGGTTTTGAAAAAACAAAAGGAAAGGGTAAGTTGTTATGGTCAAATTATGCTTTGTTTCATTAGCATTACCTCAATGAGATTCTCCTCCCTCAGGCGTTGGTGACATCATCTGATATTGGCTATCTTGTTTAGGTCCTTTTGTTTACTTGAATTCAAAGACTTTAAAATTTGGCATCCCATTCTATTTATTATGAGCGTACCTGAATAAGGTTATTCTGTAAATGTGGTCGCTCCAAGCAACAAAATGCTACTATAGCTGTTGCTTTTGCTGCCTTGTTAGATTTGACATTTTTTACCGCCGTAATATTGAATAGCTTCTTTTACCACCTTATTATTGGAGAGCTTCCTTTACACTTTCATTATTGATGATCCTCTTTTACCACCTTATTATTGAAGAGCTGCCTTTACACTTTTATTATTAGAGAACTTTTTTACCGCCTTGTTATTGAAGAGCTTCTTTTACCACCTTATTATTGAAGAGCTTCTATACTCACCTTATTATTGAAGAGCTTCTTTTACCGCCTTATTGTTGGAGCACTTTTTGACCGCCTTGTTATTGAAGAGCTTCTTTTACCGCCTTATTATTGAAGATCTTCTATAACCACCTTTTTATTGAAGAGCTTCTTTTACCGCCTTATTATTTGCGAGCTTTTTCACCGCATTTGGAAGCCTGTAACAGATGTTTAAAAGTGACTACCCTATAACATTGGAGTTAGGGTTACGATGATCAACGCCACATTGGAGAACATATATATTTTATATTGCCTTAGATGACGTCATAAATTTGCTTCAACATAATCTATATCTTATTCATTGTATTTGAACTAATTGAAGCTTTGCCTATTTTATTGTTTGTTGTTTTTAGTTTTTATTTGAATAGTTTTTGATTGCTTGGTTACGCTTGATTTTTATTTTGTGATTTAAGGAAACAGAGAATTCCGAAAATAATGGAGAAAACACACAGTAAACATATTCAGCTAATGCAGCTTAGAATAATACTACTGAGACAACTAGTAGCCATACTACTACTCAGGACCAACTACAAAGTGTGGCGGCTAAAAGTGTTTTAGGGATGGGTTATACTAAGAACAAGTACTTGATACCTTGAGAAAAATAAATGAATTAAGACCAGGTATGTCTTTTTCATGTTTTCATCATATTTCAGTTTTAAGCAGAAATATTCAGGATACGTAAAAATGATCAATTCAATAGATGTGTAATTTAAATGTGTATTTCAAATGAAATTGAGGCTAATAATATTGAAAAACAAATGACAACTTATAGTATAAGCTATAAGATCACTGTGAACCGAAGGTAAATCCAAACTTGGTTAAATGTGCTTTAACTTTAGTTTCTTATGTTGTAATTTTTATTTTGTTTTATCTTTGTTTTGTGTCTTAAGCCCATTGATGATTGTGTCTCTTTGTTGCACATTGTGGATTGTCCTTCTGTTTTCTCTAACATTTACTTGGATAAATAATAGGTAACATAATATATGAAGGACTAAACCTTAGCTTTAAATATTATACTTTACGTTTATATTTTTCCTATTTGTCTTTGTTAGCGAGCCGGTCAATATAACAGCATATTGACCGGGCCCGGTCAATATAATGTTTTCTTCCTGATTTTGTCCGAACTCGTTTTTGGTCTCAGACATACAATTGCAGTATTGAGTATAATACAACAAATTGTTCATGGCACTTCGATTCAAATGGCAGTTTATGCAACGGTCGGTCACCCACAAAATAGTATGGAATATCAGTTTCACAAATGACCACGGATATGTTCCACTTGTAGTAAACACTTCCCGGTCCTTTCCTCATTCACGACTTATTACCAGGTTTGTAACTAGATTAGCATTACGGGTGCCACTAGTGGAGTAGGAACTGCTTACCATTCCGGAGCACCTGAGTTCACCCCCGATTTTTAGTGGGGTTCGTGTTACTCGATCTTGAGTTTTATATGTATGTTTTGTAGATCGTTGTTTGTCCTTTTGTTCTTTTTATTTTGGTCATTGTGTTGTCTGTTCTTCTTTAATATACGGATTCTGATTGTCCCTTTGGTATCTTCAAACTTTTCATATAAGAATACCTCTATGTATGTTAAGAATTATATCATATTTCACATCACGTATTTAGTCTGTGCAGTTTAAAAAAATCATCCTGTTTAACCTTTCCTGTACTATTTAAATATCATATATAAAATATGATTGTATTTTTTTTAATCTGCTGACTCGATTAGACTTAAGTTTGTTTTTATTTGCACTTAAACATGAATATTTATATAGTTATGTTACACACTACTATATTATGAAAACAATAAATCATACATATATTCATTCCATGGCTAGGTGTGTTTAACAACAATATTTAAGAACAGTAATTGATATATCTACGTTTTTATTATAGCATGCACCACATCTCAACAGACAGACAACATGAACAATTGTATTTCTTAATATTATTAATCTGATATCATTCTTAAAATTTGATTGGTAGATACCAAATCACATGATATGCTGTATAAGCAAAGGTTGCACTGTAAGCGATGTTTGTAATATAGAAAATGGCTGATTGCACGGTCATACAGCACGTTACTAAAAATAAACATACATTTTGACAAATCATGAATACTTGGTTGAAACAGAAGATAGACTTTGTCATTGTTAAAATGACAAATTATTGTTATTTGAATTACACATTTGTTGAGTTTAAAGAACCAAAATAAATAGTGTTACATGTTATTGTGCTTTTGTGTGTTTACAAAATCCATTAAAAAAATGCAGTGATATATATACAGAAATCAAAAGTTACAGCATTGGACAAATATTTTTAATTCCTGCTAAATTTTCCTTAATATATTTGTCAATAATGTGGATTAATAATATAACAATTGTAGCTTTTGTATGAATTCAATACGTCCTCAGTCGTAATACTTCTGTTTGGTCGATATAACCATGTATCGACCTCATACAAAAGCTATAATTGTATAATATTGTCCATAAGACATTATTACAAAAAATACAATATACTATGACTTAATAATTATACCTACAAGTTACAAAAAATCAAAATCATGCCTCTTTAACACAAATATGTTCTTCATAAGTTTATATGATCACTATTTTGATTTAGGGGCCCGAGTGGCTCAATGAGTTAGGTCGCTGGATCTACAAACTCATACAAGCCTATCACCAATACGGCATGGGTTCGCGCCCGGCTTTGTAAATTACAAAAAAAAGTGCACTCGACTCGCAGCCGCAAGTGATAAAGTTTACCAGTTGCTTGCCCATTGTCGGTGGTTCTATCCGGGTACTCCGGCTTCTTCCACCACTAAAACTGGTCGTCATGTTGTAGCTGAAATATTGCTGAAAGTGGCGTTAAAACACAAAAAACAATCAATCAATCAATCATTGATTAATTATGAATATTATTGTTTTTATTGTTTGTTTGATTATTTGATTAATGCCGAAAAACTCTACCACCAATTCCATCTACCAGACCATTCATACAACTAGAGGGTAAATTCCGTCTTAACTACCAGTCAATAACAATTCCTACAAGCAGATGAAGGAGATATCGATAAGATACTACTATTCTCGACAACAGAAAATCTACACCCATCTGCTCCAGAGACAATCTACTGTGATAGTGCATTTTACACTGCTCCACCAATGTTTGACCAGATATTCACTATCCACGCATTTGTTGATGACGTCATGCTTCGGTTGGTATTCTCCGTACTACCCAAAAGATACATTGCTACATACAACAGATTCGTCACACTACTCAAAGGTATTGCCAACAGACACAACCTTAACTTTTCTCCCAGAAGAGTTGGTCTTGACTTAGCGTGTGTCTCACGCAATCCATCTACCTACACATTCCCAACTGCAGAACTACAGGGCTGTCTATTCCACTACGCAAAAGCCATTTGGAGAAAGACTCAGGAATGCGGACTACAAACTGACTATAAAGATGTAATTAACTTGGTAATTAACTATGTTAACATTGAACAATTTGAACTTTGATGACAAACTATTTTGTATTGATTATATAGTGCTTAATTATTTTTATTGTGTTGATGAATTTCTTTCTCAGATATCATTTTAAACAACATAGCTATATGTATTTTATCTATTATAATGCATTACATTGTGTGAAAATAAAATGCATATGTCTTGTTTATAGTGTTAACTTTATATTGTGTAAAAAAGATCATATATCGTACTTATAGTGCTTACTTATATTGTAGTTAAGATATGGTTAAGATAAATTCCTTTCTTACTCTAGCTACAAATACAATGTGCATCATTTTGTATAAAACAAAACCATCTATATATCTTTATTCTCATCACCATAGGTATATATTGTAATTCTGTATCATGTCCTTATTTAATAAAACTGGTATAGATATCATCTACATTTTTTTTCACGTTTTCATACTAATATAATTTTTTCTATAGGACGTTTGCACGACAGGGTCTTATATAAAAAATAAATCCCTGAACACTTTTAAAAACTTGGACGTTGAATTGGAAATCTGAATAAGACTCCTTTTTGTAAAGTTTCACTTTAATACCTTGTGAGTCAGTTGGAAGTAAAATCGTGACATACAAACATGGATGAAAGTGAAAGCTGAACGTCAACAATCCTAAAAGATGTAATGATATATTGGCTATAAGTACCAAACAAAAACTGATATTTGAACAGGATAGTTGACTACTTGTCGTTGTGACAAAGGTGGTAGTGTAGGATTGTCAACTGATATGGAATTTATCATATATGTTTACAATGAACATATCTTATGACCCCGATTAAAGGAAAGCTGAAGGTCAACAATTAAGATTTAATGATATATATAGTGTTGGCAATAAGTACCAAACAAAAACTGATATTTGAACAGGATTGTTGACTACTTGTCGATATTTTAAACTGTGACATGTACGTATAGTTTTACTTATTTATCTTTAAATGATTATTGTATTTTATAACGTAATAAATTGAAATTTTTTTTATAGATCCTGCTCGAAATCCTACTTCCACCTCCCCGTGGTGAGCAGGGAGCAGCATGATTTATATTCTGGCAAACTGAAGAGCTATTTTGCTCAATTAAGAAGTGGCGCAAATGACCTGTAGGGTCATTTAAATTTAGTGGCGCAAAAGGGCATCAATTTGTGGCGCAAATGTCCTGTCGAGTGGGGCAAATGGGGTTTTGCGATAGTTACACCTTATTAGAACTAAATTGCAAAACAAACAAATGACACCTAATTAATTAGTGTTTACACAACTTCCCATTTTGCCTTAGTGAGGTACAATTGTTGTTTATCTGATCATAAAGATTCTAAGGCGAATCCGAAATATTTCTTTAATATGTAAGAAACACAAATATTAATTACGAAAAGAATGTAAATTATTTTTATATAGATCACGTGATTATACATCATAGTAGTAATGGGAACAAACACATTAAATTTCATATGTATGCTAAACACTGAAACCATAAATTTACAAAACAGGTAAGTTAGTGTATGTATATTATGATAAATATATTACATATGATTAAATATATTCTAGTTCAAATTAATGTGCTTGCTATAAATTTCATGCTTTGCATGCTATAATTTTAATACATCTGTTTTGAATTGCATGCCAGAAGAAAATAAGACATTTTCATTGTACTGGTCAAAGAGTACTATGTTGTATTGTATGTAATGTGTTTGTAAATCGTGTTCATTCATAAATTTAAGTAAAAGAACAAACAAAATAAAATTAATAATAAATAATTGAAAACAACGGGTTGGTTTGTTTGCAGCCGAGAATGCTAGAATGTATGTATGGGAACATTTATGACATTAATTACAATAGGTTTATTATACTCATCAATTAACATCTCATTTATAGCCAATAAATGGAATGAAGTGAAATTCGTACAACATATGATGTGTGCAATGTATGTGCATTGTGCTTTTCAAATGGTTATCTATTTTGGCGGTCCAAAGGAGTGATAGGAGAAATTAACATCCTGTAAACCGCATCTACTAATGCATTTGACCCAAACTTGTATCATGTCACCTGTGTGTAAGGTAGTTTCCTATTATGCATTATTTATTGCATTGAGAGTCTGTAGGATAGGGCATCATAGTTATTCAAAAAAATTATTCTAGGGTTACGTTCTGAAATCCACATCTAAAAAGTTACGTTGTCACAACGTTGTGACAATGTAATTTGGCTAGTAGGTAACTTCTTGTACGAAATGAATGTAAATTATATTTAAATAGATCACGTGATCGTGCCTCTTAGTATTATATAATGGGAACTTAATCATTAAATTTCATATGTATGCTAAATACTGAAACTCTAAGTTTACAGAAACAGGTAAGTTATAGTACATATACTATGATAAATATATAGAACATATGAAGGCTATATAAAGAGTTTTTTAGTTCAAATTGATGTGCTTGCTATCAATTTAATGCTTTGCATGCTATAATTGTATTATATCTGTTTTGAATTGCATGACAGAAGAAAATAAGACATTTTCATTTTACTTGTCTAAGGGTACTATGTTTTATTGTATGTAATGTGTCTGTAAATCGTTTAATGTCAGTTTTAAAAGCTCTTCACAGTTTATGTTGCTTCATGTACCGAATTTAATAAAACTTTTGGACTTTGACTTGTTTATGAAATGCGATAAAGAAATTAGTCGGGACCTGTAGAAAAAGTTAAACAACAGTGCGTTCTCAGATTTGTACATATCCTTTGCCTCACCAAAAACTTCCCATTTTGTTTAGAATTCGTTTATTTCATTTTTATTTGTTCAAGGCGATGAATCTATCTTTTGTTTTTGTTTTCTTTTTCCCCCTTCTTTTTATTATCTTAGGAGGTGTGGGGAAGATGTGGGATTCACACCGATTCGCCCATATGCATACCTTCCTGTGAAAGACTTGAAAGAATTTTCAAATTATTTTAAAATCATATATGTTTTACATGAACATATATTAAATTTCATTGATTATTTATGAATATTAATTTATTGATTTGATTGTTTTGCTTGATTGTTTGATTGATGGTGTTTAACGCCCTTTTCAACAATATTTCAGCAATATATTGGCGATCAGTTTTAGTGGTGGAGGAAACCGGAGGACCCGATGAATACCGACCTGTCACACGTCACTGACAAACTTCATCACATTATGTTGTACACCTCGCCCTGAACAAAAACAATATTTCCCTAAAATTATCAATGAACCCAAAAACAAAATTATCTAAGCAAATCTAGAGAGTAAAAATTCACCTCGTGCCCAAATTCGATTCATGTCTTTTTTCTTCGTTAAATTCAAATCCTAGAATATAAATGTAGGGCTTTTCGTCTTATCAATACCAATATGCAAATGTACAGGTTCTACAGGCCATTGTCGAATAATCAAAAATCAAATATATCTTATGCACTGTAAATAAAACAGGACCTGTCGCAAGTCACTGACAAACTTTATCAAATAATCATGTACACCTCGTCCTGATCGATATTCGAGCTCACCACATCAGTGGTGATATATACTGATTGCATAGGTAGCTATAAATCCAACTACTATACGATCACGGCTAAGACGGCCCCCTTCATAAATATGCAACAATTCTCAGCCAGAAAATTCAAAAATACAAAGACATCAGTCAAACAAGTCATACTCCTGAATGTAACCAGCTTGGATCACTTAATTGCGCATATTCTTTGTTTGTCGTTTCGGAAGACACCCCACATCCAATTTCCCTGCACAAATGTCCCACAGAGTTATTTACAAAAAAGGTTTATTCTCGAGTACCTGTCAAAGCTTTCCTTCAACCAATCAACACGATCCATAATTTCATCCCTTTTCACAATCTCTGAACCGGCCAAAATTACCGGACAACAGTGTGGTGTTTCACCATCATCAATATTTAAACCTCCGAGGTACATTTAAGCCTCATATACACTGTTGAATGAGACACAGGAGATTCTGGAACAAGTTTTGACAAATGGGGAAATTTGGAAAATACATTATTGGCGGTTCGTCAGCATCGTAACATTTACCCTTAAAATGCCTAAAGTACTTTCAAATACCAAATTCTTAGCGTGTTTCCTGTTAGTTTGAACAATTATTTTGAAAGTGTATCATCTAGTAATATGCGAGCGTGAGCGAGCTCTTCATGGAATAAAATTTGTACTTAGGATTGTTTGACAAACATGGCTGCACATACTGTTGAATAAAAAAAAATCTGCGCATTGTAAACACATTCCGTGTAACACACTAACACACTCAACTAATGAAGATCTTCTTAACATAAAGCGCAAATGTGATCCTAAGTCTCGTACTCTCTCTCGTACGTCCGATACCACTGAAACCCGGAACCCGTGTGTAATAAAAGTCATTTTGTTAGCTTGTTTTACTTATATTGATATTTTTTCATTTATTAAATCTCTTCTGACATACTGACAAGAATTTTTGTTTCTACGCGGAAGTTAACTTTTGAGATTTCGTAAGGAACGACATTTCGATTGAATTAGACTAGATTCGGCCTTAAAAACAAGTCATTCTCGATTTATCTCGGCCAAAAAAATCTCGACAATGTTTGATGCACTGGATGAGCGTGAAAATGCCAGATAATTTTCAGATTCGCGAGCATTCAAGGCCGTGCCTGTTTCATATTACAAGGATGTTAAAGGAATCAATGTCAAATAATTTACTAAGAATTCATTATTTTAATAACATTCCTCGTGAAGTAAACTTGCCAGAGCTGGATTTTATCATACAGGGATACTACTATAAATACCTTTCTATAAATAACCATTCACAGAGCAATTTATCCATTAAAAAAATAACTTGCTATAAATAGCCATTAATACTTATAAAAAGGGGGGGGTGTACTATAGCGAACCTAACTGCAACACGTTTGAGCTTCGAATGACCAAATATTTTGTTTTATTTAAAATTTATGCAATTAGCGTATGAATGGACCCGTAATGCGACATAATATTGACCAATAATATTGCATAAAATTAACGCTTACTATTGTAGTAAAATCTTATTTATCCAATCAAGTCATAGAAAACTACTCTTGTCATAATCAATCACATATCAAATGGGAGTAAACGAAAGCACTTGTCTAACTATCTTTAATAAATACGGTGTAATCCTGGTTCACATGCATTTAATTAGCATTCTAATTATATAGTTAAATAAACAAATAAGACAATAGGTTCACATACCAAAAAGACCTATAGTCTATTTTGAATATGTTCAAATTAAAGTGACTATATATTGCAATATAGTTTGTGCATTTATCTCTTCTGAATATGTGAATTCACATAGATGTGTTGTGTGTACCTGTAACCATATATTTTAATGGTTTAAAGAATTTTTCCCATTTAAGCTGGTTCAATATGTCTGATATTTATCTAATTTGTCTGATATTTATCTAATTTGTCTTGCATGATAAATAATAAATAAATAAAACTGGTTTGTAATTTATATATGTATTCAATTACAAATTTAAATTCATAAGTAACAATCAATTAAGTACATGTATCAAAAATAAATAATGAATAAATAGATTAATAATTTTATAAACTTTATAATCCATATATGATACATTTTAACGAAATCACAACTTTAAAATTTGACTATTATATTAAAGTGCAGCAGTGCAGCATATGACCATAATAATTCTTTAATTCTATTCATGTCTATATAAAGTTCATAAGATATTTACTAAGTTTGAGAGCAAAGGTTTCTAACTTTAATATTTGTTTTAAGTTTTTGGTCTTATAGATCTTATTTATTTACTTGTAGCATTAGTTAAAATCCAAGTGAACATGGTTATGTCAGAATCTAAGACAATTTTAAAAATCAATCATATTATGTAATGTCATTGTGAAAGTGCTTATAATATACTGATTGTCTTTGATTATTTTCATAAAATAATTCTGACGTCACACTATTGTTCGGATAGTGGATTATTTTTTAGAATCTACCGTTTATTCTTTTGTTCTTGCGTATATGAACTTTAACCTTTTACCGTTTTAGGCTTACAAACTTGTAAATATTTTGGGACTTGCGGGTATCGAACTCTGCTGGGTCTATTAAACTCTGCTTTGAGTTTCAAAACTTCCGTCTAACAACCCAGCAACGGTGACCACACTATTATATTGTATAATTAATATATATGACTCTTGATAGTAGACTTTATTTAAAAAATAAATATCAACAACTTGTTTAAATAAATAATTGATCAATATACACAAGGCATCATAGATCTATTTAAAATCTGGCATAATTTATGTTCAGAACTGATGAGTACGTTAGCATTTAAAACTATTTTCGCAATACAAAAACCAACTAACGAACCGACCGCAAATAATTACAAATCAGACAGGTCATAGGTGAACATTTGGGACACTTGAAATATCTAGATAAAAACGAGAATCGAAAGGACGTTGACCGATAAAAATTTATCGTTTTATTTTTGTTAATTGTTGTTTATTTGGGTTTCTAAACATTAAAAGTGTAAACATATGAAATATTTCCATGAACGTTTTATTACAATTTGCTTGTATTAATTTTGATATATCTACACTACTTATCATAGCCCTATCCTATGGTACCGCGGGATCTATGATAGTATCTATTCACGGGCTAATTCAACCAATTTCGCCGCCATTTATCAAATTTAACTCCCACGGTACCATATGACTCCGATATACGTTGTAAATACACTTACCTCTAACAGTACACTCATCCGGGTCTTTCATTGATCCTTCCGTCGACGACAACAGCAGCATACAACTACTATGATAATCACTGCAATCAACACACCCCGCCAGCCCCTACTCCTATAATTATCCTCTCATCAACCCCTCTTTCAGTATCTTCCTTTTTAGAAAGGAACGTCCCGTTTGAGTTATCACCATATTTGCATGCACACACATCAGTTGTATCTCCAACGTTTGTACAATTCAGACATAGAGAATTGCAACAAACACATTTGTAAGATTCGTTGCCATAGTAACCAACCGGACATGACGAAACGCAAATACGATAAACTTCCGGTGATGGCGAGAATATTGCATTTGTAGTTTTTAATGATAATAATGCCTGAGTAGTCTATACAGCCGTTGACGTAGTCTTTACAGTCGTGGACGCTTCTGTTGACGTAGTCGTTACAGTCGTGGACGCTTCTGTTGACGTAGTCGCTATAGTCGTTGTCGATTCTGTTGACTCTTTTATCGCCATTTGAGTTATTGTTGTTGGATAAATGCATTTTGTGTAGTTTCTAAATGCATTGGATTCATATAAGAACATCCCATCTGGACACCGTTCACAGAAATTTTCCGAACATTCTGGTTGACATTCAGACCCAACAACCTGAAATGAAAAACAAAGTACATTTTACATAACAATATGATGAAAAACAAGAAAACAATATTATACCATGAACTGTCGACACATTTCCAAAATACAATAGAAAAATTGTAGAAAGAGGCAAAATCAATACCCCTAACACACAAATACATGACGCCTAACACACAAATACATGACGCCTTGCACACAAATACATGACCCCTAACACACAAATACAAGACCCCTAACACACAAATACATGACGCCTAACACACAAATACATGACACCTAGCACAAATACATGACAACTAACACACAAATAAATGACCCCTAACACACAAATACATGACCTCTAACACACAAATACATGACCTCTAACAGACAAATTCATGACCTGTAACACACAAATACATGACGCCTAACACACAAATATATGACGCATTACACACAAATACAAGATCCCCTAACACACAAATACATGACCCCTAACACACAAATACATGACCCCTAGCACACAAATACAAGACCCCTAACACACAAATGCATGACCCCAAACACACAATTACATGACCCTAACACACAAATACATGACCTCTAACACACAAATACATGACCCCTAGCACACAAATACAAGACCCCTAACACACAAATACATGACCTCTAACAGACAAATACAAGACCTCTCATCTTTCTACCTTGGCACATGTTCTTCAATAAACAAGTGGCGGAATTAAGCTAGTTTACTAGATTACCACGACGGGTGCCACTAGTGGAGCAGGAACTACCTACCATCCCGGAGCACCCGAGTTCACCTCCCGGTTTTTAGTGCGGTTCCTGCTACTCGATCTCTAGTTTTATGTGTATGTTTTGTAGATCGTTGTTTGTCCTTTTGTTTATTTTCTTTTGGCCATTGTGTTATCTGTTCTTCTTCGATATACGGTTTCTGATTGCCCCCTTGGTATCTTCAAACTTTTCTTTATAGGATCAAACCTCACCTATTAGTGAAATGATGCTGTCTTGCAAGTGTTTTCAAATCATTTATACATGTAGCTAAATATAGTTTTATGCAAACATAAACAATATTCACAAAATTCACTAGCATGTCAGAAGTAAGATGCAAGATTTGTTTTTAAAAATTGAATGCTCGAGGTTCGAGATCTATGCAAAACCAAGAGAAGTCTGGCATTGTAAAGACAAGAAATTCGGAATACAAAAAGACGTTGTACTGAACTACATTTTTTTTAAATCATATATATGAATGAGGGTGTGCTAGTCTCAGAATTTTGTAAATGAACGTTACCAAACAAATTAATAATTAATTAATTAATTAATTAGATAATTAGAGTGAGTGAGTTAGTGATTGTTGTTTAACGCCACGGGATTGATTTTTCAGCTATATTAAGGAGAGAACATGTTACATTTCAAAAAGATGATGATGATGCCCGCTTTGTACTAGACTAACATCAGAACAGTTCCAAAGTATAAGCGGAAAATATTAGAAACCCAGATATACAAGACCGCTGACTCGCTTGGCTTTATACGGGCACCTCAAGAAAAAAGGGTGTGATTAAACTTGTAATTTTATAAAAACACAGTTTCATTTCCCTCAGTTGTGTGTTTAGCTTGTATATTCTCAAAATGTTTATCATAGAAAATTATTTTGAAATTATACAGTAAAACATGAAATTCTCTTTTTATTGATATAAAAATAATCGAAATCGGGTGTGAATTGACTTCAGGAAAAGCTTCTGAAAAATTGTTGTTTTATATGAAATATATAGGGAAAATTGGAAACGTGTGAATACTTTTATCCATTGTCTGTGTACCTTCTGAGTATTGTTCCAGAAACGGGCCGTGTGCACTTAACCAGATATACGTTTTTATTTTGACTTTAAGTTTACGTGATGATATTTATTTCATGAATGTGCTTACTAAATAAGAGATCTACATATCTTTTCAATAAGGTCACACATCGATCATGTGTTAAACCACTATTTTGGATTTAATTAAGTAAAGGGTGTTTTTGTGACTTTTAGTGTACGTGATTATATTTATTTCATGAATGTGTTTACTAAATTAAATGTCTTTGGTTATTGCCAAATAATAAAAAAGTTATACAGTGTAATTTTATCTTCTTCTTCCTGGTCTATATACCAAGGCAGTTTTTTCCTTGTTGGAGAGGCCAACTAGGGGGAGGAGAGGCCAACTAGGAGCGAAGAGAGGCCAACTATGGGGGAGGAGAGACCAATCCGGGAGGTGGGACTGCAACTTGTATATTATTACAAAAGCAAAAACGAAAATTCTTTGCATTTCTTGATGGGACGTCGAATCTAATCTGCTAATTTATGTTTAGATTTAAGCTTCTTTTTTCTTTTGGGTGTTAGGGGACCTAAATAATAATAATATCCTGCTCAGAGCAGATCCGTCTTTGTTCTTACTAACTGATGCCATGTATTTTGTCTTGAAGCAATAAGAGCAATTTTCAGTCTCTTGTTTTATCAGACCAGGGATCAGCCTCACCATTTTTCATAGTCGAGGCGAGCACGATTTATATTGAGTTACTCTATTGATCAATTTGATGAGGAAAAAATACTTGTAATACAATTGCTTTGAATTTGTCATTGCATAAGATAATATAAAAATGCTGCATCTCGTTGTTCAGAAATAAACTTTCAAAAATACACTTGAATATACTTGAAATGCTCTTTAGATACCCATCTGGACCGGTAGATGGAAGTCCATTGTCGTCTGTTAATATGATCATGATCACTTGTACGTTTTCTTTTCTAAGAGAATATGACATTACTGTCAAACATTTCTGAGAGTGCTGTAAATTGTATACAGCATGATCGATTCATTAGTCTTACCCAGTTTGGTGGTATTATCTGCTATTCGCTATACCTTACACTATGTCGCTGTGTACGTTATAATATTGGTCTGTGAAATTGTGTTCACCTGGACACTATTTTGATCAAATATATGATATTTCGGAGAGTTATTGCGGAAAATACCGGTCGTGAGACACTAAAAGGTATTCTCAAGACATGCATTTCCCACAAATAACCCCTCCCCCCCACAAAAAAAAACTCATGGTATATCTGCTTAACTACAGCAAATATCACTGAGAACAATAAAAAAGATTGTACAGGTTTATTATATTTTCCATAAATTTTCTGTTTTTAATTGTATGACATTCCATTTTCACAATGGAACACTTCTGGTTTTCAAATTGACAAAAACAACACGTTACATTACGTTCGATTGTATTTATAACCGTTTAACTCAGAAAACTGTGGAATAAATGATTTGTAACATGAAGCCATGAAATATCACATCAAGGTCGTTGATTATTGCACGGCTCTCCGAGAGTAATAAAACTACAGCGCAGATTTAAAGTGTGTAAAATCTACGTGTATTATTGCATAATTCTCAGTTGTTGCTTACATTCTGGTATATAAACCATAAAAAAGATCAAAAGAAAATAATGCATTCATGTTAGAAGAAAGATATGAATGACTTTGTAGGGTTGATGCTCGCGAGGGTAAAAAGGGCAAATGCATTTTGGCAAATACCACGGCAAAGAGGGGGACATGAATATATCTTACAAATATCCCGGCGGTGGTAAAGGAAACTAAATCCACGCAAGCAAAACAAATACAAGAAAAAAAAACCCACACCCGCTATCAACCTATCAAAATCAAGGATATTTATATAAGGTAAAATTATCTGTTAAACAATATCAAAGGAAAATGTGGTAGTCTTAATTTTATATAATTACTGAAAATCATTTAAGAAATAATTCATGGAAGCCAGAGTTTGTATACAGTTTTAACATGGGTAACATTATTTTCGTACAAAT
>MJUT01064879.1:248861-271997 GCA_002080005.1 Gigantidas platifrons | reverse complement strand
GGGTGGTACACAGGTCTTGTGAAAGAAGTACCTACTTGAATGAATTTTCAAATTATTTTAAAATTATATATGTATTACATAAACATAAATTGCATTGTACACTGTCGAATGAGACACAAGAGATTCTTACAGTTGGTGAGAACATTCAAATCTATTCAAAAATCCACAGGTATAGAAAATCGATATTCCATTGAAACAAAGTAAGACATAAAAATGTTCGCTTTATATAATAAGGAATTTACTTCTACATAAGCAATGTATTTACAGCATATTATATTTTCCCACTAGATTATTGCAAACTGACCTAATGTAACATGACACTCGCATTAGTTCGGCCTTTAATTGTAAAGAGAATATCGAAAGATTAACCAATGCAGAGTGATTACGTTTGACAAATAGTATCTTTATCAACAAGCAACTGTTTAACTCGTTTTGTGCTCTGTTTGTTTCAGAATATACTAGAGCGACAATGGGAGCTCCATTTAAGCAAACACAGCTGAGCAAGATTGGGAATGGCGTGAGTGATTGGTTGTCAGTTAGCGACAACGAACATGGTCCTCTAATCATGTCCCGGGAAACTCAAGAACATGTTGACAATACCGAGTCCAGCAAGTTGTCCAGGGAAGTAAATATGGACTCAAATTCGACTCCAGGTGAGCACTAAGTCAATTCCGACGAGTCTTATGCGCACTTATGCGACGATATAAATAATCTTCGAGACGACATCGTAGAAGTGAAATCTCGATTGGCTAATGCAGATGAGCACCAAGTCAATTCCGACGAGTTTTATTCGCACTTATATGACGGTATAAACAAGGATGACGATTTCACTTCAGTACACGGTAATCTTGACGAACCTAAAAATAATACAAAACAGAACAAACGTGATCCAAAGGAACCAATTGAAACTTTGGGAGATGTTTTAGGATTACGTGTCTTTCCACAAGGCACACGACATGTTTTACCATTTAGCTTAGAAAACTACTTCAAAGATTTTTCAACTGACCAAAATCAATCTACCACACACGTAATGTCACACGAACTCTTGCGATTATCAACTTTAAGCACATTTCCACGTACCATAGATATCAGTATGATACGTCTAGCACGTGCCGGCTTTTACTATACCGACCAATCAAGTGAGACAAAATGTTTTTCATGTGGAATTACATGTAAAGACTGGACTTCCGGTGATGACCCAATGACCGTCCATAGAAGACTATTTCCATCTTGTGATATTGTTAGACATATTAGGCAAAATATTTCTTCGACCATAGACAACCAGAAAATGGCAAGAACCCCAACACAAACCTCTAATCAGTACCAACATAGGAATGGTTATGCAACACTTGAAATTAACGTTGAGAAACCGAAATACCTAAATTATGCTCAGCTGCAAGTACGAATCAGTTCTTATCAAGGATGGCCAACTTGCTTAGACCAGACACCACGTGACATGGCAATGGCTGGATTCCTGTTTGCTGGTTACCAGGATTATACCAGATGTTTCTTTTGTGGTGGAGAATTACGTAAATGGGAACCAGGAGAAGAACCTTGGATAGAACACGCCCGATGGTTTCCACAGTGTGCGTTTGTTAAGCAGAATAAAGGAAAAACATTCATTCAAGAGGTTTTGAATAAACAAAAGGAAATAGTAAGTTGTTATGGTCAAATTGTGCTTTGTTTCATTAGCATTACCTCAATAAGATTCTCCTCCCTCAGACATTGGTGACATTATCTGATTTTGGCTATCTTGTTTAGGTCCTTTTGTTTACTTAAATCCAAAGACTTTAAAATTTGGCATCCCATTCTATTTATTATGAGCGTACCTGAATAAGGTTATTCTGTAAATGTGGTCGGTCCAAGCAACAAAATGCTACTATAGCTGTTGTTTTTGCTGCATTGTTAGATTTTACGTTTTTTACCGCCATATTATTGAATAGCTTCTTTTACCGCCTTATTATTGAACAGCTTCCTTTACATTTTTATTATTGATGAGCCTCTTTTACCACCTTATTATTGAAGAGCTTCCTTTACACTTTTATTATTAGAGAACTTTTCTTACCACCTATTATTGAAGAGCATCTATAATCACCTTATTATTGAAGAGCTTCTTTTACCGCCTTATTGTTGGAGCGCTTTTTGACCGCCTTGTTATTGAAGATGTAGAGCTTCTTTTACCGCCTTATCATTGAAGAGCTTCTATAACCACCTTTTTATTGAAGAGTTTATTTTACCGTCTTATTATTGGAGAGCTTTTTTACCGCATTTGTGAACCTGTAACAGATGCTTAAAAGTGACTACCCTATAACATTGGAGTTAGGGTTGCGATGATTAACGCCACATTGGAGAACATATATATTTTATATTGCCTTAGATGATGTCATAAATTTGTTTCAACATAATTTATATCTTTATTCATTGTATTTGAACTAACTGAAGTTTTGCCTATTTTATTTTTTGTTGTTTTTTGTTTTAATTTGAACAGTTTTCGATTGAATGGTTAAGCTTGATTGTTATTTTGTGATTTAAGGAAACAGAGAATTCCGAAAATAATGGAGAAAACACACAGCAAACATATTCAGATAATGCAGCTTCGACCAATACTACTGAGACAAGTACTACTACTACTCAGGACCAACTACAAAGTGTTGCGGCTAGAAGTGTTTTAGAGATGGGTTACACTAAGGAACAAGTATTTGATGCCTTGAGAAAAATTAATGAATTAAGGCCAGGTGTGTATATTTTCATGTTTCTTTCCAGTTTCAAGGAGAAATATTTAGGATACCTAAAAATTATAAATTCATTAGATGTGTATTTCAAATGAAATTGAGGATAACAATATTGAAAAACTAATGACAGAAAAGACTTCTATTATAAGCCATAAAATCAATGTGAACCAAAGGTAAATCCAAACTTGGTTAAATTTGGTTAAACTTTAGTTTGTTGTGTTGTAATTTTATTTTATTTTTTCTTTGTTTGATGTCTTTTTCCCAGTGTTGCTTGTGTCTCTTTGTTGCACATTCGTGATTGCCCTTCGGTTTTCTCTAACGTTTACTTGGATAAATAATAGGTAATATGATATTTATAAAGGACTAAACCTTAACTTTAAATATTATACAATATACTTTACGTCTATATTTTCCCTATTTGTCTTTGTTAGCGAACCGATCAATATAACAGCATATTTGACCGAGCCCGGTTAATACAATGTTTTCTTCCTGATTTTGTCCGAACTGGTTTTTGTCGCAGGCATACAATAACAAAGCACATGCTGTCTGACAGATTTGCAAGTATTGAGTATAATATAACAAATAGTTCATGGCATTTAAGGCCAAATTGCCCTTAGTGTCAGGAACTATTTGTTAAGCATTGCCCTTCTCCAATTGTTTTCATTGTATTTGATGCGTCTCCTCGCCGAGAGGATTTTATGCTCCACATCATGTTTAGTTGATGCTGTTCATCCCGTTAACCAAGCAAACATTATATCTATCTTCCAGTGGTCGTATTGCGCAAATCTTTAGCTTTTTTTGTGTTGTGTTTGCCTAATTTTTCTTTCCCTTTGATCATTGTATTGCTGCCCTTCTGCGATTTACGCTTTTGATTGCCACTAGTATCTTCACATTTTTCTTAGTCAGATTGCAAGAAGCCCATGCTAATACTAGAAATCATTTTATTTTTAAATACGTTGTACAGAAATTTGTTTTCTTTTCATTTTAGGCGGAAATACTATATCAGCCGTAGATATCATGCATGTGCTCTTGAAAGATGACGATCACAACTCAACACAAACAGCAACAGTTGCAGTAGTAACACAGGGAACCAGTCGTAGTGAGAAACAAACAGGAAATACCCACGATGACAATTCTACACAAGGAGCAATAGCTAAAATAGTAGTAAATGGAAACAACCACTTTAAGGAGGAAACTGGGCATAATATGTCAGATTTCACAAAAGATGGTAAGTAGGCAAAGCGAGATTTTAGGCTGGTGGTATCGAAATACATCTTTTTAAGTACCCCTGTGCGACTAACCATATTGTGATGTTTTGAAGATTTTGGTCATTATGTTTATGTTCTCTGGTTTTATTGCTCCCAAAGGCTTTTAAATTATTTTGCTTTCTAATCTTTTGACTCTGAGTCTAACGTTATACACACTAAATCATCTAATCTTTTGACTCTGAGTCTAACGTTATACACACTAAATCATATAATCTTTTGACTCTTGAGTCTGACGTTATACACACTAAGTCATCTAATCTTTTCACTCTGAGTCTACCCAATAAAGGTTATTCCTGAAACACGTTATACACACTAAATCATCTAATATTTTAACTCTGAGTCTACCCAATAAAGGTTATTGCTAAAACACGTTATACACACTAAATCATCTAATATTTTAACTCTGAGTCTACCCAATAAAGGTTATTGCTAAAACACGTTACACACACTAAATCATCTAATCTTTTGACTCTGAGTCTACCCAATAAAGGTTATTGCTAAAACACGTTATACACACTAAGACATCTAATCTTTTGAATCTGACTCTACCCAATAAAGGTTATTCCAGAAACACGGTATACACACTAAATCATCTAATCTTTTGACTCTGAGTCTACCCAATAAAGGTCATTCGAGAAACACGTTATACACACTAAATCAACTAATCTTTTGACTCTGAGTCTACCCAATAAAGGTCATTCGAGAAACACGTTATACACACTAAATCATCTAATCTTTTGACTCTGAGTCTACCCAATAAAGGTTATTGCTGAAACACGTTATACACACTAAATCATCTAATCTTTTGACTCCCAGCGAGTGCAAATTATTTTTATATTTAACGACAATGTACGTATATTGTGTTTGTCCTGCAGTATCAAAAAGTCCAAAACAACTGCCAATTTGTTTTTAAATAGCTGAAACAAGCGTTGTTCTAATCGTTTTCATTGGTGTCATCTCTGACGTCAGCGCGTATACCGTTACCAATTCTTTCTGTCGCTCTACATGAATCAGGTACGAGAAATGTTTTATTATGTCCATGATTAAATAACAATGACGTTTATTTGACCCCCATTATTAGTCCATAAGATCACACAATTTCAGGATAAATGAATAATAACGTCAGTTTGCAAGGTCTCGAAATACATTATCACTAGTATCACAGCCCGTCCAATATGATTCCCTTTGATACTGGAACTAATGTCTTTCTCGACCTTCCTAGCTGACATTATTCTATATCTATTAACTTCATGCCCTATTTTGATAGATGAAATATTTATCTTACAATGACATAATGTTGCATTTTTTTAATTTGCAGATACTGAATCACTTATAAGTAGTAAGGGGTGTAGTTCACCCCCACCATGTGGCACCTGCAACTTGGCATTCCATCATAATAGGGTGAATTCAATTGTTCTAGAAACAATGGATATATTTCTAGAAACAATGGATATTGTTCTACAAACAATGCATCCATTGCATCAGAAGTCCACATTTTTATTATGATGTCATTGCATCTATGACATCACTGAGTATGAACTATAAAACAGTACAATTAGCACAATTATCAGTGTTTTATTACAACAGTTAAACTTTATTTAGAAATGTTGATAGTCATGATTACCAACAAATTTATTTGTGTTTTCTGCAACATGGCTGGGTGTATGTTTTTATTATGTAGAATGACAATAGTCAACAATCAGGCTGTGACCCCCCTCTCCCTAAATAAAATAAAAACATTATAACAACAGACACGCATGGACGACACTACAATGTATATAACTGATTATATCGCATGATCACATAATGTGAAGTTACTAATTCTTATTCTCTGTAATGTTAAAACATGGATCCACTTTTAAAGTGTGTAAATGCTATGAACTTGGTATAATTAAACAAAACAAATTAGATCTCAAATCAATCACAGATAACCTAAGAAAGATTACAACTCGACACCATATATAAGTGCCCCACTGACAAAATGTTTCACCCAATTACTGTGACTTTTCCCTTCCCCAATACCTATTGTCTGATCAGTGGAGTGATCAAACTGTTGACCAAGTAGGAACATTTATACAGTCTCCTTGGTTATTTCAGTTCAGCAACTGCTCAGCCTATCCTACAATTTGAAATCCTATGAGGACATCAAATTGTAAGTTTGAACAATAAAGTACTCACCTCGACTATTTCCCCAGTTTACTGGCTGGTCAAATGGTAGAAACTGTGGATGCAAAATTTTATATTTTGATATTAGTAAATTGATACTTTATTATAGGCAAACTATCATAATAAATGCACGTTCATGTACCTACGTGTATATTGGTAGACTATTTAGCGTCAAATTAGCAGAGCCGCATTAATGGTGTAATGTAATGAGTAGCGTACTCGCCACGACGGATACAACATGGCTTCGGTTCCCGGTTAACTGGTCAGAATAATGTGTCCGAATGGCGCGACCTGTCTACAGCGAACTAGCACTATACAAATCCAACCATATTTTACTATCCAGAAATATCTGCGTTAAAATAAGTCAGGGATATGTAATCTTAGCCGATTTTGACTCGACTGTTTAGACCCATTGGTTTTCTTGCTCCCAACGACAGTTAAATTATTAGCCTTCCAATCTTTTGATCTTGAGCGTACCTGATGAGGGTCATTCAATGCACCATGCGTACTAAGACATTTTATTATGATAGAAATATGTCAATAATTATTTGTTGGTAATCAATAGTTTATATCTATGTTTATAATTCTTACCCATTTGGTATGTTTTTCTTGCACGACTTCAAGAAATCTATCTCCCTTGTTTTGGCCCAAATATACACACTTTAGGAGCATCTCGCATGTTCTACCCAGAGATCATCTCCTACCTCCCAGTTCCGTTTCATAGCTTTTGGAATACTCATTAGGTCTGCTTTGAAACTGACAGGGGATGCTATTTGTTGTAAAAGTATCATTTTCATGTTGTGATGGATCATTATTTCTAGTTACGGAACTTCTATTCTGAATGAGTCCGTCAGTTTGTGTGTTATTCCTGTCTAAAACATGTCAAATTCTGGATGCTGAATTGTGTCTTTTATTGTCAGATATTGATGAAGTGCATTGACGTGTGACAAATTATTTGAATATATGGCCAAGTCAGTTCTCGGAACTGATGTCGTTAGGGTATTATTTGGCTGATAATAAGCAGAATTTGCACTTGAAATTATAAGTTGTCTAGAATTTGCAGATGCAGGGTATGAATGCTCATGTGTTGAATATAAATTGATCACATGAGAACAAGATGGCGACAAACTTCTATGAATTGCTATCGGGTAATCACGTGACGTTTTTTTCTGTGAGTTATTCCACACGGGTAACACGCACCTCATCAGAAACACCTGTATAATAAAATCCTGCTCTCGCAAGAAAACTTGTGAAAATGTTTACTTCTCGGGCAAAATTATTAAAAGAATGAATTATTATCAAATTATTAGACATGGATTCCTCTAACATCATTGCATTACCGGAAGATAAACTTCAAACTAACAGGAAACACGCTAAGAATTTGGTATGGTATGTTATGTGATCTGAATGAAATGTCACATTTTTTTTTATATTTCAGGATGAAAGTTTAAATATTCAGAGTGTTTTATTTCATAAATTTCTGCACCACTCTTATTGTCGAGCATCTAGAGCAAATACATAAATGTCGACATAATATTTAATACAATATTTATCACATATTTTTACGTAATACGTACCTTTTTGCATGTGTGATAAACGAAGACGTTTCCGATCCATATCAGTGTCCGGGACAAATAATAATATTTTTTATGGCACAAATGATAAGAATTGGAACTCTGATTTATATTGAAAAGTGATTTTTAATATCTGTAATAAATATGGTGAATTATATTGTTGATCTTTTGTTGACATTATTTATTTTGTTGTTATTTTGATGAATAAACATAAATTCTTCATTTATTTTTAATTAATTTCAGTCATGGTTAAATATGTGATAAACATATTTTAACATGACATTTTCCATATTTGCCCTGGTATCATCCCACGGCCCATATCAGCCTTCGGCTATCGCATTGGGCTGATATGGGAGTCTCGAGATGATACCAGGGCCGATATGGAAAATGACATGTTATAATCTATCTATATATATACCCCAGTTAAAATTATAATCGCAATAAACATGTGTGAATATTTCTTGATAAGTGAATAAGGACTTGTTTTAATGTCATATAAAAAAAATATAGAAAAAAACCCTACTATTGTAATAAAGTATAGGCAAAAACACTACTATAGTAATAAAGTAGGGGGTAAATGTTTTTAAAGTTTTTTATATGACATAAAAACAAGTCCCTATGACCAAAACGTAGTATACAATTCAAGCAATAACCAACGTGAACAAACAGTAAGACTAACAACAAGGACCCATAAAAACCGGAGAGTACGCATTTCCGTCCCTACAATTAACACTTGTCGTGTACTTAGGACAATAAATGCCAATGTTAATATCAAATTTACTCAATGTTAATATCAAATTTACTCAATGTTAATATCAAATGTAATGCACAAGATGCGTTTCTTGAATGACCATCATCAGGTACGCTCAAAGTCGAAAGATTGGAAAGCCAGACAATTTAAAGTCTTTGGAACAATAAAACCAAAGGGCCTAAACAGGGTAGACAAAATCGACTAAGGTTTTATCTATAGTTTTATTAATAATTACATTACTTAGGAACTGTTAATTTCGGTAATAGATATATTTAATAAATCATGTCAGTACCGAAGCACTGCCTCCTGGGTGGATGATGCCCTCGGGGAATAATAATCCACCATCAGAGGTTTATGTCGGAATGGAGTTAAGATAGACTGAAAGATATAACGACAGAGCAACGAGATCATGATAGACACTGCATATCGATCAACCAATTTATGATAGCGACCATAAAACTTCCGACGTGACGACTTGCATGTTTTATTCAGTCATTATTTTCGTAAAAGGGACAGTCATATGTATAATTAACTAATTGATTGTGATATTGATGCATTGTATTCTGGCGTATTTAACTACATATTAAAATATAAGAAATTTATGTTATTTGGTTTTCTTGCTCTCAAAATCATTTAAGTTATTTGGCTTTTCATTCGAATGAGCGTACACAATGAAGGTTATTTCAGAAACGTGACGTGTGCATTAAATGAGCGTACACAATGAAGGTTATTTCAGAAACGTGACGTGTGCATTAAATGAGCGTACACAATGAAGGTTACTTCAGAAACGTGACGTGTGTACTAAATGAGCGTACACAATGAAGGTTATTTCAGAAACGTGACGTGTGTACTAAATGAGCGTACTCAATGAAGGTTATTTCAGAAACGTGACGTGTGCATTAAATGAGCGTACACAATGAAGGTTATTTCAGAAACGTGACGTGTGTACTAAATGAGCGTACACAATGAATGTTATTTCAGAAACGTGACGTGTGTTCTAAATGAGCGTACACAATGAAGGTTATTTCAGAAACGTGACGTGCGCACTAAATGAGCGTACACAATGAAGGTTATTTTAGACACGTGACGTGTGTACCAAATGAGCGTACACAATGAAGGTTATTTCAAAAACGTGACGTGTGCACTAAATGAGCGTACCCAATAAATGTTATTTCAGAAACGTGACGTGTGTACTAAATTAGATATTTAAGTTTTCATTACATGATCTCAATAAATACAGAGCATATTAAGGTGTCATATACATCGTCCCGCTAGTATTACAAGGTCGTAACTGCCATTTCTTAGTTTTCGGATATTGAGAAAAAAATGTTTTGTCGTAACTGCCACTTACGATCTTTCAATGTCAAATATGGAAGTTGGTCGAAAATTTTGGTTGGTTTCTCCATGCAGATACGACCTTTTTAATTCTACTTTAGAAAAAGTGGTAGATACGACCTTTTTGAAATTTAGCTATTTCCAAAGGGATATTACAGGAACCCAAGTCTACCATCTTGTAGAGCTTTTGAAGCCGAGTCAAAATATGCAAAAATCTAAAAAGGTCGTATGTACCACTTACGACCTTGTATTACTAGGGGGACGACATAGTGGTAGGAAAACAAATGTAAAAACAATCCCTTTACAAAAAGACAGAATTTTATTGAAGTAGGACCATTTAATGTTTAAAAATGGGTTTAGGTTATGGTTTTAAAACGCCGCTTTCAAAAATATTTCTGTCACATCGTGGCTGTCAGTTTTATTCATGGAGAGAACCGGACCCAGAAAAAGCCACCGAGCTACCGCAAGTCATAAACAAACTTTATCACTATTTTGTATCGAGTACACTTCACAATGAGCGGGATTTGAACTCACAACTTTAGTAGTGATAGGCAATGATTGCATATGTAAATCCAACTACTAAGAGTAAAACGTATTTTGCATCCTCCACTGGCAATTGGTCGCAGATGTTAACCCTGCAGGAGTACAAGGTAGTGCAACAGGAATAAAGTGGTATAAAGATGTTAATCTTACTTGAGCACATGGTAGTGGTATAAAGATGCTAATTTTTCTTGAACACATGGTGGTGGTATAAGATATGCTACCTTTTCCTGAGTACATGGTAGTGGTATAAGAGATGCTAACTTCTCATGGGGACATGGTGGTGGTATAAGAGATGCTAGCTTCTCCTGAGGACATGGTAGTGGTATAAGAGATGCTAACTTCTCATGAGGACATGATGGTGGTATAAGAGATGCTAGCTTCTCCTGAGGACATGGTAGTGGTATAAGAGAGGCTAACTTCTCCTGAACACATGGTAGTGGTATAAAATGTGCTACCTTTTTCTGAGCACATGATAGTGGTACAAGAGATGCTACCTTTTCTTGGGCACATGGAAGTGGCATAGGAGATGCTAACTTCTCCTGAGGACATGGTAGTGGTATAAGAGATGCTAACTTCTCCTGAGGACATGGTAGTGGTATAAGATATACTACCCTTCCCTGGGCACATGGAAGTGGCATAGGAAATGCTAACTTCTCCTGAGGACATGGTAGTGGTATAAGAGATGCTACCTTTTCCTGAACACATGGTAGTGGTAAAGGAGATGCTCACTTTTCCTGAGCACATGGTAGTGGTAAAGGATATGCTCACTTTTCCTGGGCACATGGAAGTGGTATAGGAAATGATAACTTCTCCTGAGGACATGGGAGTGGTATAAGAGATGCTACATTTTCCTGAGCCCATGGTAGTGGTATATGAGATGCTCACGTTTCCTGTGCATATGGTAATGTAACAAGAAATGGTAGCCCATCCTGAACAACCGGTATTGCAACAGGATGTGCTAGCCCATCCTGAGCACCTCGTAGTTGACAAAAGATGCTAATTCTGCCACAGCACCTTGAAGTGGAACATGATATGCTAACTTTTACTGAGCACCTTTTAGTTTAAAAAGAAAGGCCAACATATTTGGACTACCTAGTAGAATAATAGAAAATGAAAACCCATGTGGAATAAGAAAAGCCAAATGTTCCGGAGCACCTGACTGTACTCGTCGTGTTTCGTTGTGTTCTACGAAATTTTGCTCTACATCTCTGTTTTGTTTCTGTTGTTGGTATTGTGTATATAGATCGATCCCTTACTTAAATATACATTCGGGCTGGATTACTACATTGTATTCCACTTTTATGATATAGTGTTGTAAGTATTGTGCATATAGATCGGTCTTTACTAAAACATATATTCGAAATCAGGATCGCATCTTTTTCTAAAATATCCATTCGGAGTTTGGATTAATTTGTGTTAAAACCGTTATGTTTATATTGTTAGATTCATTTCGTGGATCAGGATCGCATCTTTACTAAAATATTCATTCGGAATTCGGTACTATTTGCTTGATCATTATTTGTACTTATATCTGATAAAGTTTGTCAATAGCTTTAAACAGTCCGGTGGTTTACTCGGGTTCCTCCGTAAATGAAATTGAGTGTCGTGCATTCACTTTGGGTTCCGCCATGAAATCACTGAAAGAGATAATGCGTGAACATTCTATTTTGGATAATAGATTAAATCACATGATGTAAACAAAGCTATTTGTGTGTATATGTCACATTACATAAAATGCTTGATAAAGGAATTAGGTATTGACAATTCATTAGGTAACCCTACATATACCCTGAGGGCACTTACGAAAGAGGAAATCCTGGACAAGCATAGGTCTGTGTTATGTTCCTTTGGAATTTCTACTAAAGATGAAGAACTGGATCTACCATCACTCTACTGGATTTCTAAATTACACAGATGTCCTTTCAAGAAACGTTATATTGCTGGGTCTGCCAAATGCTCCACGGAACCTCTTTCCAAATTATTAACATGTATTTTATCGGCGGTCAAAACCTGGCTTCAGAGTTACTGTGACACTAGCTACTCGAGGGGTGGTGTGAATCAGATGTGGATTCTGAAGAATTCCAAAGATCTGTTAGAATACATACAATCGAGGTCCCTCTCCTCCTGCAATAGCATTAAAACATGTGATTTCTCTACCCATTACACCAAACATTTTAAAAAAAATTAATTAGTATTTTTGTATTTATTTATTTATTTAAAAAACGAAAAGAGAGAACTGGACTTTTATTTCGTGTGTTTCTATGACTCGGGAAAACATAAAAACATAGCCCCCACCCCCCCTCTCCTCTCGTAGTTAAAGGGTCAATCTATTATGCTTGAGAAATTCAATTGTAATCATTAAAGGAAATTTTATACAGTGATCAACAATTCAAACAACATAAAAATAAAACAAAATTTTTAATAATAGTTTTAAGAAATTCCCAAACTTGTAAGTAAAATAAAAAAAAAAAATGTGAAAATTAAATTATGACCCACCAATCTATTAATAGACTTATTGAAATAATTCTACGCAGAAATAACAATGACAGGTGACAATGGACAAACTATGTCCTGAATTTGTGACAGACACATAAATGTAGTGGTGTTAAATATCGGTCTATGGGATCTTAATCTTTCCTTCTTGATATCTAGGTCATGTGAAATAAAAAATAAATCAACAAATCAAATATAACAGGAAATATGTAAATCAGTAATCTAATCTGATGAAATCATAGGGCTTTGTCACTATCCACGTAAATATACTATCAATGTATAAACACAGGGCCTTGTCACTATCCACGTAAATATACTATCAATTTATCAACATAAACAAGGGCGGACACCTTTTTTACCCCCGCTCGCTTCAAGTCCTGTTTGTTTTTTAAATTCCTTCTAATATATTCAAAATATTTGGTTCAAGACCTTATTCTTTTAAAAAAATATCATGACCTCCCCTCGACTACCTCTTGTGAAGACGCAGCGGTCGTTTTTGTCAGGAGGTCCTTGTGGCATCTCTGTTCTCAGACGTTTCTCTTTCGAATTCCGGAAGTGGTGGTTGTCTGACTCTCTGTTGCAGTAGTTGTTGTTGATGCGTGATTGTTAGCCACCTGTTCCTGTATTGAGATACCAATACTTGGAACAAAGGTTGAATGGCTGAGCTTGCTCTCTACTCTATTACTGTTTTCAACGACGGAAGAAGGGTTCGTTCGAGCATTATTGACTTGATTACATGCCGGTTAAATCTTTTTGTGTACCGCAACACGATCATTGCGAGATTTCTAATTGTTGTACGTTATACCACAGGAAAAACACTAGGTCTCGCCGGAATTTCCTGAGTGGTAAAACCCTGCATGTGCATGAGCCCTCCTACAAACAACTGGAAGTAAAGACGAACCGAACATCGATGTTATGCACAATTCTTCATACTATACGAAAAGGGTACCACGGACTACTATTTGAATAATGGACCTTTATGGCATCCCTACGCATTATATTATCTCCGGCTTAAAGTGGTATCAGGTAAGAAAAAGGAGTGATCTTGTAATTGTGTATTAGAGGTATCGAATTTTGTCTTATTCACGATTTTTTTATTGTATTTTGGAAATGTTGTCAGGGTGTGGAATTTTATGTTGTTTTTTATTTTCTTCATTTTATAATTATTTCATATAATAGACAACAAAACCAACACAATATTTTCCATTTATGCAATTAATAACCGAAATGGCAATAACAAAAAGAAAACATAAGAAGATATAATCTAGTTTTTGACGTTTACATATACATGTAGATCACACATGGATTTGTGGCTTTGTGGTTACACACAAACATAACCTTCATGATATTTAAACGATTTTTTTATTGTATTTTGTAAATGTTGTCAGGGTGTGGAATTTTATGGGGTTTTTGCTCTTAATTTTATAATTATTCCATATAATAGACAAAACCAGCACACTATTTTCCATTTATGGAATTTTAATGGATTTGTGGTTTTGTGGTTACACACAAGCGTAACTTTCATGATATTTAAACACTATATAATGTTCTGTGTGGTTTCTTGTTCTGAATCGTTTGTTATATTGTCTTATTGACAATTACTTCTTTTTTTGCTTTGGTCATGTAAAATAAAATAGCATTAATTTGAATATAATAGGACATATGAGTTATGGTTATGGTGTTGGTTGAGGAAACCGGAGTACCTAGAGAAAACTACTGACCTGTCACAAGTCACTGACAAACCAGGAAATATATAAACCGGAAGAAATGGAAGTGATTTAGCAATCCACGGGAATCAAGTTAGTCTTCACATACTTGTCTCATACATGTCTTCACATATACATTTCACATTTTCATCGTAAGCAAATCCACATTGTACTGCAATCTTAAATAAGTATCATCAAAACATAAATATTTCTATGCAATTCCTTTCTTGATTTAGGTACATATGTGTTGATCTTTTTTCTATTTTTAGAAAACAAATATTCCATATGACCAACGACAGTTAAAATGGTATTTCACATGTTTATAAACAAACTAGTATTCAGTGATAAACCATACCAAAATACACTGATACAGCAATGCTGTCATAGCGTGACATTTTGCACATTTTGCAGCATTCATTTGTACCTTCAGTGAATATGATTTTTTTTTAATTCAAAGTAAAGTTGTTACACGTGTTTATTGCTTATAGGAACATGTGTTGGTATACGTTTATTGATTGGTCAGCGATAATGGGTATCAAGGTGAACGAAATGAGAATCATAAATAGTATTGCAATTCGCCAAATAGACTGCTGTTTCTCGTGTGTTCTTAGATGAATTGTTGTTAATAACAGACTAGGGAAACATCATGTATGACGAACCTTTTGCAGAAAGTTTTGAAGATATTAATCAGAACAATCAGAAGCTGTAAAACGAAGAAGAACAGACAATATAATATCCAAACGAAAAAGACAGTGATCTACAAAGCTACACAGAAAACATAAAAAGGAGCATAGATAAGTTATAATAGGTTGAGTTGCTATTTATTTTGGTTTAACTTGCATAGTTTAAGCATATTGTATTTGCCAATTAAATAGAAAAAATGGATTAGATACAAATTAAACAAACTGATGAAGGCTTCTCCAAATTACAATTTGTTACATTAAAGAAGTACATAAAAGTCATACATTACTATATATAGCACTTATAACGAATTAATGATGAATGTTCACAAACACAATTTTTTTTTTGGCATAGTAGTATCTCTGACGCGAGTTCTTAAAGTCCACCTTTCACAAATATGTCTAGTTTAACAACATACCGACGAATATCTTATATCGTTAAAATTTTTCTTTTATGAATGAATCAATGTATGAATGAATGTGTATTACAATTTAAATACCCCAAGGTCATGGCGTGTGAAATAAAACCGTATATGGTTAACATTTAAATATATTTGTAAGTACAATTCTTACAACGTTTCATTTTCTATCTATGCTGTAATAATACAAGACATTTAAAACCATAATTTATTTTCATCTTTTCAATACAAAGTGACGGGGTTAAGCTATTATAATGGACCCAAACTAGTTCATACTATACAGTTAAACTCTTCGCGAGAACCTGACTTCACCCCTGGTTTTTTTTGTGGGGTACGTGTTGCTCATCTTAGTTTTTTTGTGTTGTCATATTATGTGTCTTTACATTCTGAGTTCCGTGTTGTGATGTCCGTCACGATTTCCACATAAAAACGATGATCGGTTCGTCTTCACCTCCAGCTGTTTGTCTTATTTACGTTATTTGTGCTTTCTAGCTCATAGTGTTGCCCAACACGGATTGACTATATCAGTATCATGGTGGAGGTAAAAACTGCTCGGGCGCCTGTATTCATCCCCGGTTTTTGGTGGCGTTCGCGTTGCTCATCTTTTTAGTTTTCTGTGTAGTGTTTTTTGTTTTGCATGTCTTCATTTTGTGTCTTGAGTTCCCAATGTTGCCAGTTTCTCTGGATTGTGCATTCTTGATTGCCAGTTTCTCTGGATTGTCTATTCTTGATTGCCAGTTTCTCTGGATTGTCTATTGTTGATTGCACTTGTGGTTTTCTCTAACGTTTATGTGCAATATCGATCGTTTGCTTAACGTTCCTTCCATATACAGGAGGAGACCAAGTTGAATATTATGTTGAAATAAGGGAAGAATTGTGACGGCCGAGGTAACGATAGTCACTGACAAAGTATGTAGAACTGGGCATGAACGGGCTATTTTTATCATTTTGAACAACAATGCTCTTACCATAATTATGTGCAATTTGCTTATTGTAATATCTACGATTGAATTGTGACACTGCGGCGTCTGCAATTTCAAAACTATGATCTATATTAGCATATGCAACATGCATGCATCTTTCCTAATGACCCGGGTGGCTCAATGGGCTAGGTAGTTGGATTACCTAACAACTCAGACAAGCCTATCACCAATACGGCGTGGATTCCCGCCCGGCTTTTTAAATTACAAAAAGGGTGCACTTGACTCGCAGCCGCAAGTGATAAAGTTTACCAGTTGCTTGCCCATGGTCGGTGGTTCTCTCCTGGTACGCCGGCTTCTTCCACCACTACAAATGGTCGCCATGATATAGCTGAAATATTGTTGAAAGTTGCGTTAAACACGATACATCAAATCAAATCAAATCTAACTAACATATTATCTTTACCATTTCTTGTTGTCTTTTCAAAACCTCTTGAATAAACTGTTCTCCCTTGTTCTGTTTTACAAACACACATTGTGGAAACCATCTGACGTGTTCTACCCATGGATCATCCCCTGGCTTCCTGTTTCGCAGTCCTCCATCACAGAAGAAACATCTGGTATAATCCTGGTAACCAGGAAACAAGAATCCAGCCACGGTCAAGTCACCTGGTGTGTGCTCTAAATAAGATGGCCATCCTTGATACGAACTGATTCGCACTTGAAGTGGTGAATACTTAGGGTAGCTTGTTTTTCCATATTCATGCCAAAGGTTGAATACTCATTGTTATGTTGGCTTTTACTGACAGCCACGGCTTCTGCATCTTCAATATTTCCTATAATATGTCTATCATCACTGCTATGTGTTTTATTTTCATGCATTGGATATCGATTAGATTTTGAAGTCATTGTGGCATCTCTGTTCTCAGACGTTTCTTTTTTGAATTCCGATTCGGTAGAAGTTGCATTCCTGTTTGCTGGTTACCAGGATTATACCATATGTTTCTTTTGTGGTGGAGAATTACGTAACTGGGAACCAGGAGAAGAGCCTTGGATAGAATACGCCAGATGGTTTCCACAGTGTGCATTTGTTAAGCAGAATAAAGGAGATAATTTTTTTCAACAGGTTTTGAAAAAACAAAAGGAAAGGATAAGTTGTTATGGTCAAATTGTGCTTTGTTTCATTAGCATTAACTCAATGATATCCTCCTCCCGCAGGCATTGGTGACATTATCTGATATTGGCTATTTTGTTTAGGTCCTTTTGTTTACTTGAATCCAAAGACTTTAAATTGGGCATCCCATTATATTTATTATGAGCGTACCTGAATAAGGTTATTCTTTAAATGTGGTCGCTTCAAGCAACAAAATGCTACTATAGCTGTTGCTTTTGCTGTCTTGTTAGATTTGACATGTTTTAGGGTTATGATGATTAACGCCACATTGGAGAACATATATATTTTACATTGCCTTAGATGACGTCATAAATCTGTTTCAGCATCATTTATATCTTTATTAATTGTATATGAACTAATTGAAGCTTTGTCTATTTTATGTTTTGTTGTTTTTAGTTTTAATTTGAATAGTTTTTGATTATATTTTGTGATTTAAAGTAATATTACACCAGTTTTGGATGAACCAAATTTTCCCCTGAAAATTAATTTGGAATACGGTGGTACCTTTACTAAGCTATTCATGCATGTTTCAAGTCGAAATATGTTCCCAACAAATATAAATCTGCAAATCCGTGTGCATATTTTTCGTCCTCGCCATTGTTGTGGAGACTAATTAACTTTCGGTTGTTCTGTTCCGACGATTGCCGATCATTATACCTCGTGAAGAAAGGTTTTGGTCCGATGATTGCCGATCAAGAAAAAATAAACGGGTGTGTTCGATTTGCGTTTCAATTATCTCCCTTTTTGAAACCTGGCTGTCAAAAGTATTATTTTTATGTTGATATGCGTTATTGATATATTTTGTATTGATAAGGTTATTTGTAATATATCTATCGTATTTAAACATTGACAACCTTCTTTAAATAAAAATGTTTAAGAAATTTTAAGAATTAAAATAATAACCATACCATTGTCAATGCGATGAATGTTTTATATGGCATCTTTTCTAAATATAATACAATTACAAAATTTATCCTGTTTAACCTTCCCTGTACTATTTAAATATCATATATAAAATCCGATGGTACTTTTGTTAATCTGCTGACTCGATAAGACGGAAGTGTGTTTTTATTTGCACTTAAACATGAATATTTATATAGTTATTTTACACACTACTATAATATGAAAACTATAACTCATACATATATTCCATGGCTAGGTGTGTTTAACAACAACATTTAAGAACAGTAATTTATATATCTACGTTTTTATTATGGCATGAACCACATCTCAATAGACAGACAACATGAACAATTGTATTTCCTAATATTGTCCATAAGACATTATTGCAAAAAATACAATATACTATTATTTAAGAATTATACCTACAAGTTACAAAAAATAAAAATCATGCCTCTTTAACACAAATATGTTCTTCGCAAGTTTATATGGTCACTATTTTGGTTTAGGGGCCCGGGTGGCTCAATGAGGTAGGTCGTTGGATCTAACAACTTATACAAGCCTATCACCAATACGGCGTGGGTTCGCTCCTGACTTTGTAAATTACAAAAAGGGTGCACTCGACTCGCAGCCGCAAGTGATACTCCGGATTCTTCCACCACTAAAACTGTCCGCCATGATATAGCTGATATATTGCTGAAAGTGGCGTTAAGACACAAAAATCAACCAATCAATCAATCATTGATTATTTATGAATATTTTTTTTTTATTTGATTAATGCAAAACATTCTACCACCAATTCCATCTACCAGACCATTCATACAACTAGAGGGTAAATTCCGTCTTAACTACCAGTCAAGAACAATTCCTACAAGCAGATGAAGGGGATATCGATAAGATACTACTATTCTCGACAACAGAAAATCTACACCTATCTGCTCCAGAGACAATCTACTGTGATGGTGCATTTTACACTGCTCCACCAATGTTTGACCAGATATTCACTGTCCACGCATTTGTTGGTTACGTCACGCTTCGGTTGGTATTCTCCGTACTACCCAAAAGATGCATTGCTACATACAACAGATTATTCACACTACTCAAGGATATTGCCAGCAGACACAACCTTAGCTTTTCTCCCATAACAGTTAGTCTTGACTTAGAGTGTGCATCACGCAATGCAGCTACCTACACATTCCCAACTGCAGAAATACAGGGTTGTCTATTCCACTACGCAAAGGCCATCTGGAGAAAGACTCAGGAATGCGGACTACAAACTGACTATAAAGATGTAATTAACTTGGTAATTAACTATGTTAACATTGAACAATTTGAACTTTGATGACAAACTATTTTGTATTGATAATAAAGTGCTTAATTATTTTTATTGTGGTTATGAATTTCTTTCTCAGATATAATTTTAAACAACATAGATATATGTATTTTATTTATTACAATGCATTACATTGTTTGAAAAATAAAATGCATGTCTTGTTTATAGTGCTAACTTTATATTGTGTGAAAAATAAAATGCATATCTTACTTTTAGTGCTAACTTAATATTGTGTGAAAAATAAAATGCATGTCTTGTTTATAGTATTAACTTATATAGTGGTTTAGATATGATTTAGATAAATTTCTTTCTTACCCTAGCTAAAAGCTAAAAACATCCAGTACGAAAGGGAATTAAGAATTTCTTTTAAGACTCCGTAATTTGATTATACCTCAAATAGATCTTATCTTATCTTATCTAATTACACAATACGCATGTCGTTGTGCAACATAGCATGATATACCTTGTATTTACCTCTTAAATACCTTATTTAATAGAACTGTTAAAGGTTTTGTTTTATTTAAGTACCCAATACGCATGTCGTTATTCCTCATAATATGATATATATAATGGGAACATAAACATTAAATTTCATATGTATGAAAAACATTGAAACACTAAGTTTACAAAACAGGTAAGTTATATATATTATGATAAATATATAAAACATACAAAGGCTATATAAAGAGTTTTTTTTTAGTTCAATTTGATGTGCTTGCTATAAATTTCATGCTTTGCATGCTATAATTTTCATATATTTGTTTTCAATGGCATGACAGAATATAATAAGACATTTTCTTTTTACTTCTTAAAGGGTCCTATGTTGTATAATATGCAATGTATTTGTGAATCTTGTCATTGTGTATGTTTTCATGCTTTGTTTTTAGATGCTATTTGTGTAATGTCGGTCTTAAAAGCTTTTCAGAGCTTATGTTGTATGTTGCCGAATTTAAATACAACTTCTGGACTGAGTTGCACAAACGTCAATAAAGTTAATAGTGAATTAAGATTTCTCCCATTATTACGCGTTTTAACCCCGCTGAACCAGTGGTGGAAAAATCTGTAATCCTCTAGAGGATTAAAATGTATCGTGCCTTTTCCCACATTAATTTCAAATTTTGAAATAAAGTTCGTATTAAATAATGGGAGAAACAAATTCTCCTTCAGTTTCCCATGTGGGTTACGATATTTCTTCACTCAAGAGAGTTAAATAAAAGATTTTAACCACAAGCCGTGAGGCGAGTAGTTAAAATTTTTAATGTAAACGTATTTAACTACCGCTTATATTAAAAAGTAGAAATTATTGCGTCAAAATTCAATTTATATTATCTAAATACAATATAATATACTAATCTAAATAGAATAAATCAGACTGTGGTTAAGTCGTGGACTGACTGGAAACTTGCAAATTTTCGTTAGTGACACATCTCGGGGATTTAAACTACATGTATCTTTTCTCTCTCCTTAATATCATATATCAATACCCCAGCACTAAAATGAGGAGAAGCGGTAGTTAAATACGTTTTTTTAATTAGATTTATTTTTAAATATATCACAATTTCGATGGAAAAAATGCGGAACAGGCCCGTAATGATTAATTTCTAGAAATCATTAAGCAGTAAGTTGTGAGTTTGAAACCAACTTTGATTAGGCGGCTTATTGCTTCTGAAAAAAGGGATATAGCGATCATTGGCTACAGTTATGTATTTTTTTTTCAAATAGATCACGTGATTATGCCTCATAGTATAATATAATGGAAACATAAACATTAAATTTCATATGTATGCTAAACACTGAAACCCTAAGTTTACAAAACAGGTAAGTTATAGTATATATATTATGATAAATATATAGAACATGTATATAAATGATCTGTCAGTTAAGTTTGTTTTGAAAGAACGTCCGTTTGCTTACTAACAATATGTGTACGTTAACTGTACTAACAATAGTTTTCCAGTTTCATTGTCAGACTTTATACGCATGAACGCACGTTAGAAATACCGCGGATATGTCAATCATAAAAGTACCCGGATCAAAAGGATTTATAACTACCTGATGACTACGTTTTGTTTTTGCTTTTGTTTTTTTTTTTTAATATCCATCTATGTTAATCAACAGTTTATTTATTTATTATCAATAACAAATGCTATCATATTTTTTGTGGAATAATATATAGTTTACTTAGTACTTTTTTGTACTTCATATTTTGTATTATTAGCAGTTATATTATAATTAAAACGGCGATTTCATTGTTATACTGGTGTGTTCCCCGAACGTCAACTTTCTTAAAATCACATATGGTACATATTGTTGTTTTAGCAATTATAATCTATTAAATTGAGGTTCAGTAAGGGAGCACCATTAAGGGTATGTTACCTGAACATCAACTTTCTTAAAATGTATATAAAATTAGGCGAACCAGGATGAAACCATAAATACATATATGTGTTGGATTAACAGTTTGATATTTCTTATATGATATACATGCTTCTCTATCACTCCCTTTATATTTGTGACATTGTTTTAGTTTATTAGTTTTGTTACATTTCGTCATTTAATATATGACAGAAAAATGGTAATTTGTATATGCTTTGCTCCCAACAAAAACAAGCGGAATTGCTGCAACTTTAACCACACACTATTCATGGCAGGGGATCAATTTTCATCAACATACATTTTTGTCCTTTAATTATACAGGCAAATCTTGGTGGCATATAAATACATATATTTGTTGGAACTTAAACATTAAACGTCATTTTTATTATAAACATTGAAACCCTACGTTTACAAAACAGGTAAGTTATAGTACATATGCTATGATATTTATATAGATAATATTCATATGTTGGTGGTTAAATAGTCTGTTTTAATAACATTATCATATTATAAAACAGAGGCGAACCAGGTCTTTGAGTTATTTTTTTTTTATATTTGGGAGGGGGAAGGGGGGAGGTGCGTGCTGAAGGCGATACAGAAATTAGGCAGGATCTGGGGTAAAAGGTAAAAAAAATCGATTTCAGCATTTGAACATATCCTTTGCCTCACCGAAAACTTGCCATTTTGTTTAAAATACTTTTATTTCATTTGTATATGCTCTATCTTTTGTATGTGTTTTCGTTTTCTTTTTATTTTAGAAGGTGTG
>MJUT01064879.1:230837-248825 GCA_002080005.1 Gigantidas platifrons | reverse complement strand
GTACACAGGTCCGCCCATATGAAATGAATACGTGCCTGTGAAATAAGTACGTACTTTAATGAATTTTTTAATTATTTTCAAATTATACATGTATTACATGAACATAAATTGCATTGTACACTGCCAAATGAGACACAAGAGATTCTTACAGTTGATGGGAAAATTCAAATCTATTCAAAAATCCACAGGTATAGAAAATCGATATTCCATTGAAAGAAAGTAAGACCTAAATATGTTCCCTTTATATAATAAGGAATTGACTTCTACATAAGCGAATGTATTTACAGCATATTATATTTTCCCATTAGATTATCGCAGACTGACCTAATGTAACATGACACTCGCATTATTTCGGCCTTTAATTGTAAAGAGAATATCGAATAATTAACGACCAATGCAGAGTGATTACGTTTGACAAATAGTATTTTTATTAACAAGCAACTGTTTAACTCGTTTTGTGCTTTCTTTGTTTCAGAATATACTAGAGCGACAAAGGGAACTCCATTTAAGCAAACACAACAGCTGAGCAAGATTGGGAATGGTGTGAGTGATTGGATGTCGTTTACCGACAACGAACATGGTCCTCTAATGATGTCCCGGGGAACTCCAGAACATGTTGACTGTACCGAGTCCAGCAAGTTGTCTAGGGAAGTAAATATGAACTCAAATTCGACTGCAGATGAGCACCAAGTCAATTCCGACGAGTTTTCCTCGCATTTATGCCACGGTATAAACACGGATGACGATTTCACTTCAGTACACAATAATCTTGACGGGTGCAATGACAAACCTAAAAATAATACAAAACAGGACAAACATTATACAAAGGAACCAATTGAAACTTTGAGATATTTTTTAGGCACACGACAGGTTTTACCATTTAGCTTAGAAAACTACTTCAAAGATTTTTCAACTGACCAAAATCAATCTACCACACACACAATGTCACACGAACTCTTGCGATTATCATCTTTGAGCACATTTCCACGTACCATAGATATCAGTATGATACGTCTAGCAGGTGCCGGGTTTTACTATACAGGCCAATCAAGTGAGACAAAATGCTTTTCATGTGGAATTACATATAAAGACTGGACTTCCGGTGATGACCCAATGACCGTTCATAGAGGACTATCGCCATCTTGTGATATTGTTAGACATAATAGGCAAAATATTTCATCAACCATAGACAACCAGGAAATGAAAAGAACCCCAACACAAACCTCTGATCAGTACCAACATAGCAATGGTCATGCAACACTTGAAATTAACGTAGAGAAACCGAAATACCCAAATTATGCTCAGCTGCAAGTACGAATCAGTTCTTTTCAAGGATGGCCAACTTGCTTAGATCAGACACCACATGACATGGCAATGGCTGGATTCCTGTTTGATGGTTCCCACGATTACACCAGATGTTTCTTTTGTGGTGGAGGATTACGTAACTGGGAGCCAGGGGATCATCCTTGGGTAGAACACGCCAGATGGTTTCCACAGTGTGCGTTTGTTAAGCAGAATAAAGGACAGAAATTCATTCAAGAGGTTTTAAAAAAACCAAAGGAAAGGGTAAGTTGTTATGGTCAAATTGTGCTTTGTTTCATTAGCATTATCTCAATAATATTCTCCCCCCTCAGGAATTGGTGACATTATCTGATTTTGGCTATCTGGATTAGGTCCTTTGTTTACTTGAATCCAAAGACTTTAACAATTGGCATCCCATTCTATTTATTATGAGCGTACCTGAATAAGGTTATTTTGTAAATGTGGTCGATCCAAGCAACAAATTGCTACAATAGCTGTTACTTTTGCTGCCTTGTTAGATTTGACATTTTTTACCTCCGTATTATTGAATAGCTTCTTTTACCGCCTTATTATTGAAGTGCTTCCTTTACATTTGTATTATTGATGAGCCTCTTTTACCACCTTATTATTGAAGAGCTTCCTTTACACTTTTATTATTAGACAGTTTCTTTTACCGCCTTGTTATTGGAAAACTGTTTTTACCGCCTACATTTTGAAGAGCTTTTCTATATAATAATTACATTTTCGAACATGTAAAAGTGACTACACGATAATATTGGGGTTAGGGTTATGGTTATGAGGAAACCGGAGTGCCAAAAGAAAACAACTGACCTGACGCACGTCACTGACAAATTTATCACATAATGTTGTATCGAGTAGACATCGTGGAAATAGGCACAAATTGCATTGATATTGGTTGTTGTAAAAACCTACTACCATGTGATGACGATCCCCACGACCCCTATAGCATTGGAGAACATAAATATTTTATTTTGCCTTAGATGACTTCATAAATTTGCTTAAGCATAATTTATATCTTATTCATTGTATTTGAACTAATTGGAGCTTTGCTTATTTAATTTTTTGTTGTTTTTAGTTTTAATTTGAATAGTTATTGATTGCTTGGTTAAGCTTGATTTTTATTTTGTGATTTAAGGAAACAGAGAATTCCGAAAATAACGGAGAAAACACACAGCAAACATATTCAGCTAATGCAGCTGCGACCAATACTACTGAGACAAATAGTAACCATACTACTACACAGGAACAACTACAAAGTGTGGCGGCTAGAAGTGCTTTAGAGATGGGTTATACTAAGGAACAAGTACTTGATGCCTTGAGAAACATTAACGAATTAAGGAAAGGTATGTATATTTTCATGTTTCTTTCCAGTTTCAAGGAGAAATATTTAGGATACCTAAAAATTATCAATTCAATAGATGTGTATTTCAAATGAAATGTAGTCTAACACTATTGAAATATTAATGACAAGTTATATTATAAGCCATAAAATCAATGTGAACCAACAGTAAATCCAAACTTGGTTAAATTTGGTTAAACTTTAGTTTCTTGTGTTTTAATTTTTCTTTTTTTTTCTTTGATGTCTTAAGCCCAGTGTTGCTTGTGTCTCTGTGTTGCCCATTCTTGATTGCCCTTCGGTTTTCTCTAATGTTTACTTGGATAGATAATAGGTAATATAATATATGAAAAACTAAACCTTAACTTTAAATATTATACAATGTACTTTACGTTTATATTTTCCCCATTTGTCTTTGTTAGCGAGCCGATCAATATAACAGCATATTTGACCGGGCCCGATTAATATAATGTTTTCTTTCTGATTTTGTCCGAACTCGCTTTTTGTCTCAGGCATACAATAACAAAGCACATGTCGTCTGAAAGATTTGCAAGTATTGCGTATAATATAGCAAATAGCTCATGGCACTTCGGGCCAAATGGCCCTTAGTGGCATGAACTATTTGTTAAGTATTGCCTTTCTCCAATTGTTTTCATCGTATTGGATGTTTTTTCGCCACGAGAGGATGTTATGCTCCATATCATAATGCTGTTTATCCCGTTGACTAAGGAAACATTATATTTATCTTCCAGTGTTCGTATTGCGCAAATCTTTAGTTTTTGTGTCGTGTTTGTCTAATTTTTTCCTTCCCTTTGACCATTGTATTGCTGCCCTTCTGCGATTTACGGCTTTTGATTACCACTAGTATCTTCACATTTTTCTTAGTCAAATTGCAAGAAGCCCATGCTAATACTAGAAATCATTTTATTTTTATATACGTTGTACAGCAATTTGTTTTCTTTTGATCTTAGGCCGAAATACTATATCAGCAGTAGATATCATGCACGTGCTCATGAAAGATGACGATGACAACTCAACACAAACAGAAACAGTTGCAGAAGGAACACAGGGAACCAGTCGTGGTGAGGAACAAACAGGAAATACCCACGATGACAATTCTACACAAGGAGCAGCAGCTAAAATAGTGTTAAATGGAAACAACCACTTTAAGGAGGAAACTGGGCATAATATGTCAGATTTCACAAAAGATGGTAAGTAGACAAAGCGAGATTTTAGGCTGGTGATATCGAAATACATCTTTTTAAGTACCCCTGTGCGACTAACCATATTGTGATGTTTTGTATCACGTCTCTCTCTCTCTCTCCTTTCTTGAATGGAAACAATCCTGCCAATGAACTTTTGTAGATCTTGAATTAATTTGTTTTCAAAGAGTAAATTTATAAGGTACTGATATGGTTATTAGCTATATTTATTATTGCAAATTCCAGTTCCTCATAAATGTAATTATTATTCAAACAAAGAAGATTCACCTCCCTCGATTTTGGTCATTATGTTTATGCTCTCTGGTTTTCATGCTCCCAAAGACTTTTAAAATATTTTGCTTTCTAATCTTTTGACTCTGTGTCTACCCAATAAAGGTTATTGCTGAAACACGTTATACACACTAAATCATCTAATCTTTTGACTCTGAGTCTACACAATAAAGGTTATTGCTGAAACACGTTATACACACTAAATCATCTAATATTTTGACTCTGAGTCTACCCAATAAAGGTTATTGCTGAAACACGTTATACACACTAAATCATCTAATCTTTTAACTCTGAGTCTACCTAATAAAGGTTATTGCTGAAACACGTTATACACACTAACTCGTCTAATCTTTTGACTCTGAGTCTACCTAATAAAGGTTATTGATGAAACACGTTATACACACTAAATCATCAAATCGTTTGACTCTGAGTCTACCCAATAAAGGTTATTGCTGAAACATGTTATACACACTAAATCATCTAATCTTTTGACTCTGAGTCTACCCAATAAAGGTTATTGCTGAAACATGTTATACACACTAACTCATCTAATCGTTTGACTCTGAGTCTACCCAGCAAAGGTTATTGCTGAAACATGTTATGCCCACTAACTCATCTAATCGTTTGCCTCTGAGTCTACCCAATAAAGGTTATTGCTGAAACATGTTATACACACTAAATCATCTAATCGTTTGACTCTGAGTCTACCTAATAAAGGTTATTGCTGAAACATGTTATACACACTAACTCGTCTAATCTTTTAACTCTGAGTCTACCTAATAAATGTTATTGCTGAAACACGTTATACACACTAACTCATCTAATCGTTTGACTCTGAGTCTACCCAATAAAGGTTATTGCTGAAACATGTTATACACACTAAATCATCTAATCTTTTGACTCTGAGTCTACCCAATAAAGGTTATTGCTGAAACACATTATACACACTAAATCATCTAATCTGTTGACTCTGATTCTACACAATAAAGGTTATTGTTGAAACACGTTATACACACTAAATCATCTAATCTGTTGACTCTGAGTCTACACAATAAAGGTTATTGCTGAAACACGTTATACACACTAAATCATATAATCTTTTGACTCTGAATCTACCCAATAAAGGTTATTGCTGAATCACGTTATACACACTAAATCATCTAATCTTTTGACTCTGAGTTTACCCAATAAAGGTTATTGCTGAAACACGTTATACACACTAAATCATCTAATCGTTTGACTCTGAGTCTACCTAATAAAGGTTATTGCTGAAACACGTTATACACACTAACTCATCTAATCGTTTGACTCTGAGTCTACCCAATAAAGGTTATTGCTGAAACACGTTATACACACTAAATCATATAATCTTTTAACTCTGAGTCTACCCAATAAAGGTTATTGCTGAAACACGTTATACACACTAAATCATCTAATCGTTTGAATCTGAGTCTACCTAATAAAGGTTATTGATGAAACACGTTATACACACTAAATCATCTAATCTTTTAACTCTGAGTCTACCTAATAAAGGTTATTGCTGAAACATGTTATACACACTAAATCATCTAATCTTTTGATTCAGAGTCTACCCAGTAAAGGTTATTGCTGTAACACGTTATACACACTAAATCATCTAATCCTTTAACTCTGGGTCTACCCAATAAAGGTTATTGCTGAAACACGTTATACACACTAAATCATCTAATCTTTTGACTCAGAGTCTACCCAATAAAGGTTATTGCTGAAACACGTTATACACACTAAATCATCTAATCTTTTGACTCTGAGTCAACACAATAAAGGTTATTGATGAAACACGTTATACACACTAAATCATCTAATCTTTTGACTCTGAGTCTACACAATAAAGGTTATTTCTGAAACACTTTATACACACTAAGTCACATATCGACGTTTAATTTTTTTTTAAACATATGTTTATCACTGCGAAACTCTATTATTTTTACTTATCGATAATATATACAGTTTTCCTTTGATTTCAACAATGGATATTTTAATTATCAACGGACTGGAAATGATTCTGAAAATTATAGGTCAGTGTCACGTCAATCACATTATGACGTTGCAATAAATATACAATGTACGTAAATTGTCGGAAAATATATAATTTATTTGTACGAGCTTTAGAAACAGGTAGAAAATCGACCCTCTGGCGAGCTTTTCTAGCAGCTCTCCCAGCGAGTGCTTATTAATTTTATATTTAACGACAATATACGTATATTGTGTTTGTCCTGTAATATCTAAAAGTCCAAAACAACTGTCAGCACGTATACCGTTACCATTTCTTTCTGTTGCTCTACATGAATCAGGTACGAGAAATGTTTTATTATGTCCATGATTAAATAACAATGAAGTTTATTTGACCCCCATTATTAGTACTTAAAGTAATATTACACCACAATATCATGCAATTTTTGGATTAAATGTTTTTACTTAATATGACACTTTATTTAAAAAAATAAACTGCATAACATTAAAAATCCACTCAAAAGCAGAATTTATGAGCAAATCGCAGATACTTACTGTTGTTAACAACAGTAATGCAAATGATATGCGCGTGAACCAAGATTTGAACTCTTTCGGGAAGATTGTTTGACGGGTGTGTTCGATTTGTGTTTAAATTATCTCCCTTTTGGGCACCTGGCTGTCAAAAGTAGACATTTAATGTTATGTTGATATGTTTATTTGTGATATATTTATCGTATTGACAAACTTCTGCAAATAAAATTTGATAAGAAATTTGCAGAATTAAAATAACCATTAATTGAAACGCAAATCGAACACACCCGTTTATCTTTTCTTGATCGGCAATCATCGGAACAAACCAACCGAAAGTTAATTAGTCTCCACAACAATGGCGAGGACGGCAAACATGCACACGGATTTGCAGACTTCTAGTTGTTGGGAACATATTTCGACTTGAAACATGCATGAGTAGCTTAGTTGAGGTACCGCCGTATTCCAAATGGAATTTTCAGGGGACATTTTTATTCATCCCAAGCTGGTGTAAAATCACACAATTTCAGGATAAATGAATAATAACGTCAGTTTGCAAGGTTTCGAAATACATTATCACTAGTATCACAGCCCGTCCAATAGGATTCCCTTTGATACTGGAGCTAATGTCTTTCTCGACCTTCCTAGCTGACATTATTCTATATTTATTAACTTCATACCCTATTTTGATAGTTGAAATATTTATCTTATAGTGACATAATGTTGCATTTTTGTATTTGCAGATACTGAATCTCTTATACATAGTAAGGGGTGTAGTTCACCCCCTCCATGTGGCACCTGCAACGTGGCATTGCATCATAATAGGGTGAATTCCATTGTCCTAGAAACAATGGATACATTTCTAGAAACAATGGATATATTTCTAGAAACAATGGATATATTTCTAGAAACAATGGATATTGTTCTACAAACAATGGATAGTCTTTTACAAACAAATGGATAGTCATGACATCATCCATTGCATCAGAAATCAACATTTTATTATGATGTCATTGCATCTATGACATCACTGAGTGTGAACTAGAAAACCGTACAATTAGAACAATGATCAGTGTTTTATTACAACAGTTAAACTTTATTTAGAAATAATGATAGTCCTGTTTATCGACAAATTTATATGTGTTTTCTGCAACATTACTGGGTGTATGTTTTTATTTTATTATGTAGAATAACAATATTCAATAATCAGACTATGACATGTCCTGTCATGGACATCATTTGTGTCCCCCTCTCCCTATATAAAATAAAACCATTATACAAATGTAACAACAAACACGCATGGACGACATTACAATGTATATAACTGGAACATTTTTTAACTGGTTCTATTGCCTGATCACATATGTGAAGCTACTAATTGTTATTCTCTGCAATGTTAAAAAATGGACCCACCTTTAAAGTGTGTAAATGCTATGAACTTGGTATAATTAAACAAAGCAAATTAGACTTCAAATCAATCAAAGATAACCTAAAAAAGATTACAACTCGACATCATATATAAGTGTCCCACTGACAAAATGTTTCACCCAATTACTGTGACTTGTCCCTTCCCCAATACATATTGTCTGATCAGTTGAGTGATCAAACTGTTAATCAAGTTGGAACATTTATACAGTCTCCCTGGTTATTCCAGTTCAGCAACTGCTCAGCCTATCCTACAATTTGAAATCCTATAAGGACATCAAATTGTAAGTTTGAACAATAATGTACTCACCTCAGCTATTTTCCTCAGTTTACTGGCTGGTCAAGTGGTAGAAACTGTGTGTATACACAATTTTATATTTTGGTATTAGTAAATTGATGATTTGATGCTTTTTGGTGTTTAACGCCACTTTCAGCAATATTTAAGCTATATCATGGTGACCAGTTTTAGTGGTGGAAGAAGCCGGAGTATCCGGAGAGAACCAACGACCATGGCAAAGCAACTAGTCAACTTTATCACTTGCGGCTGTGAGTCGAGTGCATCCTTTTTGCAATTTAGAAAGCCGGGCGCGAACCCACGCCGTATTCGTGATAGGCTTGCATGAGTTGTTAGCTAATCCAACTACTTAACCCATTGAGCAACCCGGACCCTTAAGTAAATTGATACTTTATAATAGGAAAAAATAACATAATAAATGTACATACATGTACCTACGTGTATATTGGTAGACTATTGTGCATATTGGTGGATTATTTAAGTTTTACATGATCTCAATAAATAGAGAGCATATTAAGCTGTCATATATATAGTGGTAGGAAGGCAAATGTAAAAACCCTCTACAAAAAGACAGAACTCAATTGAAGTAGGACCATTAATGTTTAAAAATGGGTTAGGGTTATGGTTTTAAATGCCACTTTCAAAAATATATCAGTCATATCGTGGCTGTCAGTTTTATTCGTGGAGGGAACCGGACCCAAAAAAGCCATCGAGCTGCCGCAAGTCATTAACAAACTTTATCACATATTGTTGTATCGAGTACACCTCGCAATGAGCAGAATTAGAACTCACAACGTTAGTAGTGATAGCCAATGATTGCATAGATAGTTGTAAATCCAACTTCTATACGATCACGTCAACGATGGTCCTTTATATTTAATAACAATTATATTCATAAATAGTTTATTTTATTGAAGTGGTCTCTATTCTTATAAGCATCGGGTAAATAAAAGCATCTATCATCCAACAAGAACGTCTCCTAATCTGAAATATAGAATATATTACCTTTAACCGCTTTATTGCAGCTTAAGTAAGTAATGTACTAAAATTAATTAGAAAACAGCATTTGTCATTGTCGACAGCATTTCTTGAAAACAACGTCACCGGTAGAAGACCGTTTACAAAAGTCAAAGCCTACAGCTGGTTATCCTACAAGACAATAGTTTTATGTTTGTATGCACTACGCTAATATGTATTTATGTAAAATTAGTGATGTCCATAATTTGTCCGGCAATACGCATGTGTGGAGTAAAATAAATAGCAGATTTTCACCCTTGGCCCTAGAATATTTTTCCTCCATACAACACTCTTTTGCTCATAATTATGTTGCAATAAATACCAAGTTCCCCATTTTTCCATATGATGTGCTCGGTTGTACCTAAAACGAAACAAGCTTTTAAAAAAATAGGGTTACCAATGTTGTTTTGTCAATATTTTGATTTGAAGACATCCAAGTGACATATATAGCAAGTATTAAAAGGAGATAACTCTTACAATAATTTACTGATTTTTTTCTTAAGTGTTCACATGGTTTTTGAATAATTTGTTTTCTAGCCGTTACTCTTACGTGTTCATTACATTTTGCACTTAAAAGCATAGTTTTATGATGAAAATAATCGCGACATCCATGCGCGAAAAAGATGCACAGGAACAATACGATCCAACCTCCATACACTACAGGGAGATACTCTTTAAAATCAGTTGAACGTTTTTATCATATGATGTTTGTATGCAGATTTCAAGCATCTCGATGATCAAAACCACAAAGAGAAAAGCTGCTATGTGGCTAGTGAATTAATAGCTCTGAGTCTGTTGGTTGGAATTTGATAAAATTTTGATATTTATTACAGTGGATATATTCAAACACACTGCCAAAAAATTAGGAAAATTAAACGAGCAGATAAAATTTTACCTGAAGTGGATGGTACCACCTTTATACGTGTATCTTTATCCGCATAATTTCATTGAGAAGTCAGGTTTGGGAACATAAATTAGCTAAACCCCGCAACCTTGTATTGAAGTGCTGTAGCAAGCACGGAGAGTGAGTCGTGTACATGATTGTTAGAGCTATCTAAATTTATGATTTTCCGAATGGATTCTGCAGCTGTTGTGACGATGTGATATTTTGTTGTGTTTCATATTAAGAACTAAAATGTCTATACCAGTTATAATAATGGTGGTCACACTGGGAACCATCATGGTTGTCTATTTAATCGTTACTTCATTGATATTTACATATACAACATGTCATATTACGTGTCCCGTCATTCCAACACGATATTGGTTAAGACGAGTTTGAAGATTCCGCCGTAAATCGAAGAAGTACGGACAACGAAAAGGTCAAAAGAAAAAGGACAAAAGAACAAATAACGATCTACAAAACATTACAGAGAAAAACCAAAGATCGAGGAAAACGAACCTCACTAAAATTCGGGATGATCTCAGGGGCTCCGGAAGGGTAAGCAGTTCTTGCTCCACATAGGGTATGTGTAATGTATAGTGATTGGTGAATGTTGTATTAGGGATGTTGCACAAATTGACATACCTACATTACTCGACGTACGCACGTATGGGGATCGTTTATTGATAGTTTTTATAAAGGCGATATGCGTCGTTTTATCGTTGTAATATACAATTCTGAAATATATACTAGAGCATATTATTGATGAAATACAATATATGTTACTCATGTTTAGGAAAGCATGATTTATCGATAGAATCAACTGACGTGCACTCGCTTGGGTAAGATGAAGCTCGTTATGTCAAGATTTCCCGCCAATTCGTTTACCTATCACGACTTAAGTTTGTGACCTTGACCAAAATAATTATGTTTATTTATAGATTTTAAAACATTAAGTCAGTTATTTGATACAGATACAAAACGCCCAAACGAATTGTGATATTTAATTTATTGAATTAGTTTGGAGGGATTGTGATATAATTTTCAAAACTATGAAGACGATGGTTAAATCACAGGCGCTCGTGGATCGGAATCAATCACCTCCCCCCTCCCCCCTCCCCCCACACACACACACTTTTATTTGGTTGACACCTGTAAGTTACTGTTAACTTAAGATTGTATGGATATTGACACGTACAAATTAAAGTAAGGAAAATGAGATGAAATAATAAAGAAATTTTATTGAAAATAGATATGTAAACAGAAAGTTTAAAAAAGAAGGGGGTAAAATCGGTGCCACGAGCGCTTGTGGTTAAATTACATCTATAGGTCTCTGCGAGTAAATTAAAGAATATGGAAAATTAAAAGAGACAGTTTGTCAAATGGAAGGAAATCGATGCATCAATCGTTTCCAAAATACATGATATATCAGGGCGCAGCAAAATTAACGCAAAAGCTAAAATACACGTGCGAACACATCCGATTTGGGGGTGGGGGGAAACCACACACGGTAATCACTGTAACTGGATGAAAAAAAATCGATATCATTATGACAACTTTTCAAAAATATACATGGTCACCAAAAGAAATCTCAATGAAAAGTTTTGAACATTTGTTCAGATATTTGCGCTTTCCTGATGAAAAAACAAAGTTGAGTTTCTATTTTAAGTTTTTTTTTATTTTGCCTTGAATCAAAGTTTTTGACTTTTTATGACAAAAATGTTATTAGTATCTGAATTTTCAGCATTAAAGCAAAAACATGTTAAACTACCAAGAGGTCTGAAGCCTTTTTTTTTTTCGCGTGTCAGTTTTGTACACTCCATAACCTCCCCCACTTTCCGATCCATTTCTAAAGCTTGACCTTCGCCTCTGTGACCTTTTGCTTCGCCACTGTATATGTATAATGTACAGTAAACATCGGATTGGAAGAATTACAGTCGAACTTTTAGAGATTTAAAATGTCGAATTTTTTTTATTTGAAAAAAAAATCGACACTTTGACTTTTATTTATTTTTTTTTGTGAATGATCTACGCTTCGTAGCTCGTAGATTTCATCGCATTATCATTTTAAGCAATTAAATAACAATTTTAGAAAGAAACTGACCACTTGATTCTCTGGTAACGGAATATAGACGATTACAAAATCATGATGAAGTACATGTAATTGAATTTAGGATTTAATTTTTATATGAAAACACCTTGTTGTATTTCGCAATGGACATACAACAACGATTCCTTTGTTATTTGGCCTGTGACTAACAATAAGAAAATGCTGTTGAGATGGTGAATATTCACACACTTTATTTATTAATGATAGTTGAAAGGTGCACTCGATACGATAGACAATTACAGGTGATTGTTCGAACGTTTGTCTGCGCGATTTTCATTAAATTTTTCAGTTTACTTTATATTCGCAGAAAATGTAGATATAAATAAAAACTTGGAATATCCTTTAGTTTGCATTGACATATGATCAATTATATTAATCTAGCAATTAACCATATGTGATCCCGTGTGTCATCCGCAGTGGACTTGTTGAGTAATGTCATTTTGTGCAACATCCCTATTACGCCGAATGTGCACTTTCTGTATATTTAATTAAATATATATTATTAAAAATACATGTGAAAAGGTAAATTGTTTGTCATTATATTTAGATAATTGGTGCTGCTGATTTCTCTATGAGTCGGAATGTGTAGTCGGTACAAAGACCGAAGAATAAAATCAAATACTAATATTCAATTCATATATTGAGATTTAGATGTGGTGATCTGTGTTAAAATGGGTAAATCAGGGATAAAACTTATTTTTGTTACTGTTGCCAGCTGGGCTCCATAAGATAACAATTGTAGTAGCCAAGCGAAATTCTTGGGGTTCAGCAACTGGCTTTTCACATGAAATGTTAAAAGTTTCGGTAGCCAGTTGGGCTACTGTCTGACAATTTCCACATTTTACCGGCTTAAGGGAAGCAACTACTACACAAATGTGAAAAAGCGTATAATATTAGAATCAAGTCGAGAACTACCAAATCGTCTATTCATGCAAAAATATTTTGATGTAAAACAATTCCTATTTCGTGTTTTTCTTTTTTTTCAAAATTCTATAATCATCAGCAAGTTCTAACGTATATACAATGTTTATTTTGATACTAATGCAAATATTGTGATTTTTTTTCAGTGTAAAATTATGAAAATTGGTATAAAAGATATGACATGACCTGTGATTATACAAGCATATCTAAATATGATTAAGTCATTGATTGTTTGAACAAATAAAGTACAGGGTTTTAGCAAATAAAATATCACCACTGAAGTTGTGAGTTCGAATCCCGTTTATGGCGAAGTGTACTCGATACAACATTATGTGATCAATCTTAGCAATTGTGTTACAGTTGCCATCTAGGTTCCTTAAAGCAGCAAAGGTAATGCCTACCGACAAAATGTGTGGGCGGAGCTTATCATCAAAAATCCCCGATGGTATGAACAGCATATTTCTAAAACTGTGTCACATGACCAACGTGATCTAAAAGTCACATACCTCAGAAATTTGAATTTTCGAAGTGATTTTTGTAGTTTTTAGACTGATGAAGAATTTTATTTTTAATAAAACTGAAAGTTTAGTAGGAAGGAACACTAGTAACCATGCCTGTCAAATATTGTGCTCCAAAAGTAACTGTGAAACTATGTATTGTACAATGTATCATTGATTTTTTATCCTCGAGATAACCGTGGTCAAAATAATGAACAATCTGAATGTTTGCTTCGCCCACAGCTATTTATACCCCCGGTCCCGGTTTAAGATAACAATTTTAGTAGCCCAGCAATATTCGTGGGGTCCAATAACTAGCTTTGCACATGAAATGTTCAAAATTTTGGTAGCCAGTTGGGCTATTGTCTGAAAATATCCAGAATCCCAGAACAGATTTTAGTGGTCGTGGGCTACTGGGCCAGCGCTGGGTTTTAACCCTTGGTAGATTTCCAGGGACCAATAAAACTGCTACTTGTTTATTTTGAATATTATTATAAATCCCTATTCCGAGAGGAAAAATACATGAGGATCACATGACCAAATAGGTCACATGATTTTAACCTTAACTAGACCTTTAACCTTAAGTTGAATATCAGTTGCATTGTAACTATAAGTATTCACTGCCCCTGGTTTTGTACTGTTCATAGTTTGTTGTCATTTTTATGAGAGTGTGTGGAGTTGAAGTGTATCTGTGCACGTTTTCTTCACTGCTTCTTTCTGTTGGGCTTCTAGAGATATCATAAGAGGTATCGATTCCATTTTCTGGTTGAATCCCGCCACATTTTTGTGCCTATCCCAAACTATGACCTAGATTTCTATCATCAGATGTCATTGTCATCGCTGTGTTATGAAGTGTGGGGCTTGGGGAGTGGTTTGTATTGTTATGGTTAATTTTATTGTCAGTTTACATACAAATAAAATAAACCAACCCAAACATGGTTTGTCGGCCATTTTTTTTGCTTTGTTTGTTTTATTTTAATTAATGTTTTTGCTTTTGTTTTTTTTCTCGGTTTTGTCCTGTTTTATTTATTTTATTTTATTTTATTTATTTATATTATTATGTTTTTTTTTTATTTTGTAGAAAATACAACTACACAAAATAACATGCATGATTTGTTTATTGAACAAAAAATGTGCAGAATTAATAACAGACAACAACTTTTAACATTTCATAAAAAAAAAAAAAAAAATGTAACAAAATTTAAAGACCCGTGTAAATACTGGTAAACATCGTTTTGAAAGACATGAAAAATTAAAACTTGTATAAAAAGGGATGGACCATTTAACTTTTATGAGAAGAGTCCTTGTTTGCAAAAAAAAAATCTCTTGATCTGAAGGATGGGAAACAAAAATCTGACCCTGCAGTATTGATAGAATCTGAATATGTTTTATTGATTTTTCATGCAAAAAGAAAAAAATTGATAATAATTGTGTGTGTAAACTTTGTTCTGGCTCCGGGGAAAACCATACCCCTCTCTAAATGTCGGTCCCTAATTAAAATAACAAAAGTACATTAAATAAAGAACTTTAAAAAAAATTCAAACATTATAGGGGCCGTCGTGGTCGTGATTGGTAATTGGATTTACAACTACATGTGCAATCAGGTCCTTTTTCTGCTAATCTAATTTGATATACATTGTAACGATATTATTTTCATTTCCTGTTTTGCTTTTTTAAAATTTTATAAAGAACAGTAATATAAACTACTGTACTAATGATACAATTGTGATTTTATTTTAATGTAAAATGACGAAAGATGGGTATAAAAGATATGAAAAGTGACTTGTAATGATAAAAGTATAATATTGTTTAACAAATAAAATGCAAGGTTTAAAAAAAAAAGTACAAGTACTTTAACATAATTACTCAAATAAGATTAAACTACATTTCATTTTCAAAATACACACAAAGAAAAAAAATAAATGCAAAATACACATTTCATCTTCATAAATGAAAAAAAAAACATGGTAATAAAAATGCTAATTTTATCTTCATTTATTAAAAAAAATGCTCTATCATATAAATCAAAATGTGTCCGTCATCATCGTGATCTATGGTGTTTGGATTTACAACTATCTATGCAATCAGTGCCTATCACCAAGAACAAATTGTGAGTTTGAATCCCGCTCATCATGAGGTACTCGATACAACATTGTGTGATCAAGTTGTCAGTGACTTACGACAGGTCGGTGGTTTTCTCTAGGTTCTCCGGTTTCTTCACCCAAAACAAATGAACGCCACGATATAACAGAAATATTGTTGAAAGTAGCGTTAAACACCATAACCCTAACTCTAACCAACAATTCTGTTAAACACCATAACCCTAACTCTAACCAACAATTCTGTTAAACACCATAACCCTAACTCTAACCAACAATTCTGTTAAACACCATAACCCTAACTCTAACCAACAATTCTGTTAAACACCATAACCCTAACTCTAACCAACAATTCTGTCGAAAAGCATGTTATATCTATAAAGTAAATATTGCATTAACAGAACTAAAATAAGACAAATAATACTCAATGTCGCAAAATTCAATGTAATTTAAATAAATTTTGTATAAATGGTAATATGATATATAATAGAATAAATGCCCGTATGAAAAATATATACAATGAATATAATAAAAAAAATAACAAACCATGAACCCGTTGATTTGTATCACTTTTGAAATATGTTGTAGTCACTTATTCTATGCATCGATATCCTATGTTACTCACTTATCAAATTTGCAATCATGTGTTCCAATATATTCATATTCTATGGCGTTAAGCACACTAAATCAATCAATCATTCATAGTCATATGTCAGTATTAGTATGTACACAATATGTTGTAATCACATTAGAATAGATTGAATCAAGTATTCACGCATCCTTATTATGTTGTAATCACATTATATTTGATGGAATCAATTATTCACACATCCTTATTATGTTGCAATCGCATTAGAATATATGGAATTAAATATTCACGCATCCTTATTATGTCGTAATCACATTAGAATTGATGGAATCAAGTATTCACGCATCCTTATTATGTTGTAATGACATACAGTTGAGATCATGTATCATGCATCCAGACATCCATATTCTAATAAATTTCAATGTCAGTATTCATGATCATCTCTTCCTCTCGTTTATCTATCTCTCATTTGTATTTTGTTCTAGTAGCATACATACTTTTTCTTTGATACTTCTTATGTCGTATTCAAAGAAGATATATCTTACTCAAGAAATGTTTTAACAGTTCCTTTGATGTATTTCCGACAAATATGACATTTTCGCATGGCAGGGGCTCAGTCTCTACAACATACGATATGTCCACACGGTAGAAACGCTATTGAGGCATCCAAATCGAGGCAAACTTTACAAAGACGTTGGTCGCTTAATTGTCTGTTTTCCTCCAGAAGAGATTCAGTATCTGTAAATATAAAATGTAACATTATGTCATTGTAATATAATTTTTCAATTTTCAAAATATTAGATGAAGTTAATGACTGGTGCCACTAGTGGAGCAGGAACTGCTTACCCTTCCGGAGAACCTGAGTTTACCTCCGGTTTTTAGTGGGGTTCGTGTTATTCGATCTTTAGTTTTATGTGCATGTTTTGCAGATCGTTGATTGTCCTTTTGTTTTTCTTTTCTTTTGGCCATTGTGTTGTCTGTCCTCCTTTGATTTATATTTTGTACATACTCTGATTACCCCTTTGGTATCTTCAAACTCTTCTTAATGAATATAGAATAATGTCAGCTATGAAAGTCGAGAAAGACATCAACCCCAGTACCAAAGGCAATCCTATTGGACGAGCAGGTGTGATACTGATGATAATATATTTCGAGACGTTTAAAGCTGACGTTATTGTTTTTGTTGGTAACCTCATACAGTGTTGGACATGGTAATGACCTACTATTGTCAGCATCATGTCCTGTCCGTTGATAATGAAAAATACCCATTGGTGAGATCAAAGGAAAACTGTATAGATTACCAATAAGTGACAATAATAGAAGTTTCTCAGAGATAAACATGAATTTACATTTTTTTAAACCGTAGATATCTCATTTTGTGTACATAACACGTTTCTGGAATAACCTCTATTAGGTACACTCATTATCAGAAGATTTGAACACCAAATGATTTAAAGTCTTTTGTAGAAAGAAGACAAAA
>MJUT01064879.1:197232-214254 GCA_002080005.1 Gigantidas platifrons | reverse complement strand
AGGTTATTGCTGAAACACGTTATACACACTAAATCATCTAATCTTTTGACTCTGAGTCTACCCAATAAAGGTTATTGCTGAAACACGTTATACACACTAAATCATCTAATCTTTTGACTCTGAGTCTACCCAATAAAGGTTATTGCTGAAACACGTTATACACACTAAATCATCTAATCTTTTGACTCTGAGTCTACCCAATAAAGGTTATTGCTGAAACACGTTATACACACTAAATCATCTAATCTTTTGACTCTGAGTCTACCCAATAAAGGTTATTGCTGAGAAACGTTATACACACTAAATCAGATATCGACGTTTTAATTTTTTAAAACGTATATTTATCACTGAGAAACTGATTTCAACAATGGATATTTTAATTATAAACGGACTGGAAATGATTCTGAAAATTATAGGTCAGTGTGACGTCAATCACATTATGGCGTTGTCAATAAATATACAATGTACTTAAATTGTCGGAAAATATATAATTTATTTGAACGAGCTTTAGAAACAGGTAGAAAATCGACCCTCTGGCGAGCTTTTCTAGCAGCTCTCCCAGCGAGTGCAAATTATTTTTATATTTAACGACAATGTACGTATATTGTGTTTGTCCTGCAGTATCAAAAATTCCAAAACAACTGTCAATTTGTCTTTAAATAGCTGAAACAAGCGTTGTTCTAATCGTTTGCAATGGTGTCATCTGTGACGTCAGAGCGTATACCGTTACCATTTCTTTCTGTCGCTCTACATGAATCAGGTACGAGAAATGTTTTATTATGTCCATGATTAAATAACAATGACGTTTATTTGACCCTCATTATTAGTCCTTAAAATCACACAATTTCAGGATAAATGAATAATAACGTCAGTTTGCAAGGTCTCGAAATACATTATCACTAGTATCACAGCGCGTCCAATATGATTCCCTTTGATACTGGAACTAATGTCTTTCTCGACCTTCCTAGCTGCCATTATTCTATATGTATTAACTTCATGCCCTATTTTGATAGTTGAAATATTTATCTTAAAATGACATAATGTTGCATTTTTTTAATTTGCAGATACTGAATCATTTATAAGTAGTAAAGGGTGTAGTTCACCCCCTCCATGTGGCACCTGCAACTTGGCATTGCATCATAATAGGGTGAATGCAATTGTTCTAGAAACAATGGATATATTTCTAGAAACAATGGATATTGTTCTACAAACAGCCTTTTACAAAAAAATGGATAGTCATGATATCATCCATTGCATCAGAAGTCCACATTTTATTATGATGTCATTGCATCTATGACATCACTGAGTGTGAACTAGAAAACAGTACAATTAGCGCAATGATCAGTGTTTTATTACAACAGTTAAACTTTCTTTAGAAATAATGATAGTCCTGTTTACTAACAAATTTATATGTGTTTTCTGCAACATGGCCGGGTGTATGTTTTCATTTTATTATATAGAATGACAATAGACAACAATCAGGATGTCACTCCTTCTCCCTAAATAAAATAAAAAAACATTATAACAACAGACACGCATGGACGACACTACAATGTATATAACTGAAATATTTTTTTAACACAGACAATATTCACGATTATAATCTACGACAACAAATATCGGGCGACAATTTTCGACTACCCTTTTGTAATACTGTAAAAGTTTCATCCCTAGTACGTTACGACTCTGGAATAGTCTGCCTGCCTCAACAAAGTCCAGTCCTTCTCTTAATATATTTAAGACAAGACTGAACTCTGGTACAAAAGCCTCGCCTAAATATTTTCATATAGGTGACAGAAAAGAAAATATCATACACTGTCAGATGAGGAATGATGCCAGCAATCTAAATCTACATTTGCAGCAACATCACTTATCTGACAGACCACCTTGCCCAAATTCATTGCAATGACCCCTGTGAAAGCCACTCCCATTATGTTATGCACTGCTCTTTATATAATATTCAACAACTTGTTGATTCCTTTAATGAACTTAACATAGAATTTACTATTCAAACCATTCTTTATGGAAGTGAAACCTCTGATTATAATCAGAATGTAAACTTGTTCGTGCAGTACATTCCTTTATTAAGCGGAGCAAACGATTTGAATAATAATATAGTAATATAAATTTTGTAAACATTTTAAACTATAACAGTATTTTCACATATGATGGACCATGCTTGCAAATATCGGTACTTTACCTCTCACGTGACTAAATTAACTTATTGATATTCTATTTATAATTGATTTTGCTTTATAAATATATACATGTATATATAATGTCATAAATCTCATATTTACACTATGATTACCTAATAACATTTTTCTGAAATGAATTAAGTATTTAAATTAGATTGAGAGGTAATAAAACTAGCAACATCGTACACTGGTAACACTTTTAGATAGCATTTAACTGTATCTAAAAAAATAAAAAAATAGTAGATCTCATATCAGCCAAATTGTCGATAAAATCTAATCAATGTTAATTACTTATCAATAACTGAATATATGAGATTTCTGACTGCTATTGTATACTCGATTTATTTCCCTTTGGGTATGAAATTCTATATTATGTATTGTAAATATTAACTGCATGCAGTTGTAATGTATTGTGTGTTTATGTTGTTATAAATCTATGCCCTTGGGTCTGAGACAAAGGAAAACCATGCCGTTTCCATATGACCATATTTATTCTGTACTAAGGGAGATAATAACAATAACATTGAGTATAAAATACGGATTACAATTCCGGTAAGAAAGTCAGGATATTACAGCATTGTTGATTGTTGCCGTTACTTTGTGTATGGAGAGGATTTATATAGGCTACTATCCAATCCATTTCATTTATTTATGAATAAAATATGTTTAAATTAATAAAGTACTCACCTCAGCTATTTTCCTCAGTTTACTGACTGGTCAAGTGGTAGAAACTGTGTGCATGCACAATTTGATATTTGATATTAGTAAATTGATACTTTATTATAGGCAACATATTATAATAAATGCACGTACATGTACCTACGTGTATATTGGTAGCCTTACCTATTTAGCGTCAAATTAGCAGAGCCGCATTAATGGTTGAATGTAATGAGTAGCGTGCTCGCCACGACGGTTACAACATGGCTTCGGTTCCCGGTTAATAGGTAAGAGCAAAGACTGGTCAGAATAATGTGTCCGAGTGGCGCGACCTGTCTACAGCGAACTGTGATCTAGCACTATAAAAATCCAACCATATTTTATTATCCAGAAATATCTGCGTTAAAATAAGTCAGGGATATGTAATCTTAGCCGATTTTAACTCGACTGTTTAGACACATTGGTTTTCTTGCGCCCAACGACATTTAAATTACTAACCTTCCAATCTTTTGATTTTGAGCGTACCCGATGAGGGTTACATGATGAGGGTTACCTGATGAGGGTTATCTGATGAGGGTTACCTGATGAGGGTTACATGATGAGGGATACCTGGTGAGGGTTACCTGATGAGGGTTATCTGATGAGGGTTACCTGATGAGGGTTATCTGATGAGAGTTACCTAATGAGGGTTATCTGTTGAGGGTTATCTGATGAGGGTTACTTGATAAGGGTTATCTGGTGAAGGTTACCTGATGAGGGTTATATGATGAAGGTTTTCTGATGAAGGTTACATGATGAAGGTTATCTGATGAGGGTTATCTGATGAGGGTTACCTGAAGAGGTGACCTGATGAGGGTTATCTGATGAGGGTTACCTGATAAGGGTTATCTGATGAAGGTTATTCAATGAACCATGCGCACTAAGAAATTTTATTATGATAGACATATGATCAAAACCACAGAGAGAAAAGCTGCTATGTAGCTAGTGATTTTATAGCTCTGAGTCTGTTGGTTGGAATTTGCTCAAATTTTGATATTTATTACAGTGGATATATTCAAACACACTGCCAAAAAAAAATAAGAAAATTATACGAGCAGATCAAATTTTACCTGAAGTGTATGGTACCACCTTAAATGTATGTATATAATTCAGTCCAATTGGGTATGATTTTCTTCAACAAACTTATCTCCCTTGTTTGAACGCATATGTGCACACTTTGGGAACCATTTGGCGTGTTCTTCCCAAGGATAATCTCCTGCCTCCCAGTTCCGAAGACCTCCACCACAAAAGAAACATCTGGTATAATCCTGGTAACCAGCAAATAAGAATCCAGCCAAGGTCATATCACGTGGTGTCTGTTCTAAATAAGATGACCATCCTTGGTAGGAGGAACTAATCCGAACTTGCAAAAGTGCATAATCTTGGTATCTTGGTTTTTCGAAGTTAATATCAGTTTATTAGAGATTGTCTTCAAATGGATGTTTCGTTTCATAGCTTTTGGAATATTCATTAGGTCTGTTTTGAAAATGACAGGATATACCATTTGTTGTAAAAGTATCATTTTCATGTGATGGATCATTATATCTATTTGCGAACTTCTATACTGAATGAGTCCATCATTTTTACTGAATGGGCAGTTCGTTGTCGTATCCGTTTGTGTGTTATTGCTGTCTAAAACATGCCCATTTCTGGATGCTGAATTGTGTCTCATATTGTTAGATATTGCAGAAGTGCAAATTATTTGAATATATGGCCAAGTCAGTTCTCGAAACGGATGTCGTTAGGATATTATTTGGCTGATAATAAGCAGAATTTGCATTTCAAATTATAAGTTTTGTAGAATTTGCAGATGCAGAGTATGAATGCTCGTCTGTTGAATATAAATTGATCACATGAGAACAAGATGGCGACAAACTTCTATAAATTGCTATCGGGTCATCACGTCACGTCCATTTTCTGTGAGTTATTCCACACGCATAACACCGAACTTCATCAGAAACCCCTGTATAATAAAATCCTGCTCTCGCAAGAAAACTTGTAAACATATTTACTTGACGAGGAGAATTATTAAAAGATAGAATTCTTAGCAAATTATTAGACATGGATTCCTCTAACGTCATTGTATTACCGGAAAATAAACTTCAAACTAACAGGAAACACGCTAAGAATTTGGTATGGTATGTTATCTGAATGAAATGTTAAACCTTTTCTTTATTTCAGGATGAAAGTTTAAATATTCAGAGTGTTTTATTTTATAAATTTCTGTACCACTTTTATTGTCGACCCATAAAATCCGGAGAGTAAGCATTTCCTTCTCGACAGTTAACGCTTGTCGTGTACTTTGGATAATATATGCCAATATTAATATCAAATTTAGCGCACACGACACGTTTCGGGAATGACCATCATCAGGTACGCTCAAAATCCACACGACACGTTTCTGGAATTACCATCATCAGGTACGCTCAAAATCCACACGACACGTTTCTGGAATGACCATCATCAGGTACGCAAAATCGAAGGATTGGAAAGCCAGATAATTTAAAGTCTTTGGAGCAATAAAACCAAAGGGCCTAAACAGGGTTGACAAACTCGACTAAGGTTTTATCTATAGTTTTATTAATAATTACATTACTTAGGAACTGTTAATTTCGGTAATAGATATAATTAATAAATCATGTCAGTGCCGAAGCACTGCCTCCTGGGTGGATGATCTCATCGGGGACTAATAGTCCACCAGCCGAAGCACTGACTACTGGGTGGATGATCTCATCGGGGACTAATAGTCCACCAGCCGAAGCACTGCCTCCTGGGTGGATGATCTCATCGGGGACTAATAGTCCACCAGCCGAAGCACTTGGATGATCTCATCGGGGACTAATAGTCCACCAGCCGAAGCACTGACTACTGGGTGGATGATCTCATCGGGGACTAATAGTCTACCAGCCGAAGCACTGACTATTGGGTGGATGATCTCATCTGGGACGAATAGTCCAACAGCCGAAGCACTGCCTCCTGGGTGGATGATCTCATCGGGGACTAATAGTCCACCAGCCGAAGCACTGACTACTGGGTGGATGATCTCATCGGGGACTAATAGTCCACCAGCCGAAGCACTGACTACTGGGTGGATGATCTGATCGGGGACTAATAGTCCACCAGCCGAAGTACTGACTACTGGGTGGATGATCTCATCGGGGACTAATAGTCCACCAGCCGAAGTACTGACTACTGGGTGGATGATCTCATCGGAGACTAATAGTCCACCAGCCGAAGCACTGCCTCCTTGGTGGATGATACCCTCGGGGACTAATAGTCCACCAGCAGATGTATCGACCTTGTTATAGTAATAAAAACGTAGATTTCAAATTTAGTGCGCACGACGCGTTTCTGGAATGACCTTCATCAGGTATGCTCAAAATCCAAAAGTTGGAAAGCCAAATAATTTAAAGTTTGGGAGCAATAAAGCCAAAGAGCCTAAATAGGATCACCAAAATCGGCAAAGGTCACCTATGACTGAGGGAGGAGAACCTTAGTTTTAGTAATAATTACATTATTTAGGAACTGTAAATTTCAGTAATAACTATATCTAATAAATCATGCCAGTGACTACTGGGTGGATGATACCCTGGGGAACTAATAGTCCACCAGCAGAGGTATATGTCGAAATGGAGTTAAGATAGACTGAAAGATATAACGACAGTGCAACGAGATCCTGATAGATCCACCAATTCATGATGACAACCATAAAACTTCCGAAGTGACGACTTACATGTTTTCTTCAGTCATTATTTTCGTGAAAGGGACAGTCATATGTATAATTAACTAATTGATTGTGATAATGATACCTTGTCTTCTGACATATGTATTTAACTAATTGATTGTGATAATGATACCTTGTCTTCTGACATATGTATTTAACTAATCGATTGTGATAATGATACCTTGTCTTCTGACATATGTATTTAACTGCATATTAAAATGAAAGAAATTCATGTTATTTGGTTTTCTTGCTCTCAAAATCATTTATGTTATTTGACTTTTCATTCGAATGAGCGTTCCCAGTGAAGGTTATTTGGCTTTTCATTCGAATGAGCGTACCCAGTGAAGGTTATTTGGCTTTTCATTCGAATGAGCATACCCAATGAAGGTTATTTGGCTGTTCATTCTAATGAGCGTACCCAATGAAGGTTATTTTAGAAACGTGACATGTGTACTAAATTAGATATTTAAGTTTTCATTACATGACCTCAATGCATACAGAGCATATTAAGCTGTCATATACATAGTGGTAGGAAGACAAATGTAAATACATTCCCTCTACAAAAAGACAGACCTCAACTGAAGGTTTAAAAATGGGTTAGGGTTTTAAACGCCACTTTCTAAAATATATCAGTCATATCGTGGCTGTCATTTTTATTCGTGGAGGGAACCGGAACCGGAAAAAGCCACCGAACTACCGCTAGTCATAAACAATATTTATCACATAATTTTGTATCGAGTACACCTCGCAATGAGCAAGATTCGAACGCACAACTTTAGTGATGATAGGCAATGATTGCAGATTGCATATGTAAATCCAACTACTATGTGATCACCACAACGACGGTCCCTAATGTTTAATAACAATTATATGTATAAATAGTGTATTTGACTGCAATGGTCTCTATTCTATAGGCATCGGGCAAATAAAAGCACTTATCATCCAACAAGAACGTCTCCTAATCTGAAAAATAGAATATATTACCCTTTAACCGCTTCATTGTAGAAATTGATTAGAAACAAGCATTTATCATTGTCGACAGAATTTCTTGGAAACAACGTCACTGGGAGAAGACCGTTTACAAAAGTCAAAGCCTACAGCTGGTTATCTTACAAAACAATAGTTTAATGTTTTTACGCACTGCGCTAATACATATTTATGTAAAATTACTCAAGAGTGATATCAAAATTTTGTCCGGAAATACGCATGTGTGAAGTAAAATATATCGGAAATTCCATGTGGATATTGTTTTTATAGTCATTGAAAGACGCCATCTTAAATAATCTCTTAAAACTCCAAATAATACCTTCGTATTACATACTAAAAATTAAAAAAAGAAAAATCTTCGTGCTGCGTACTTAAATCTCAAATAAAACATTTGTACTGTGTGCCTAAAAGGAAACACAAATACGTATTACTAAGTTAAGTGCGAATCACAACATACTTACGCTCGCAGATAAATCTAATCGCAGATGTACATCGGAGATCATTCCATGTACCATTTCTAGAATCATCTGTCATTAGACACTCTTCTCTTGTACCTCTATTTGGTTCATTTGGAGTCCAGTTGGTAAAATCAAAGGGTTCAGCAGTAGACGCCCATTCCCACTTGCCATCTGTAAATTCGTCAGTTCCGTCAAACCAGAAGCTACCTACCAGGTTTTAATATAAAATATTTCACGTCTATAAAATAAGAAAGTTTAGTCATGATGGTCCACAAATGTAGATACTGCCCTCTTCCCTTTATATGGTGTCCATATATCAGTACTACTCATGTCTGGATGGTGGAACAGCTATTTACAATTTAGACTGACAAAATAATGCCACAACGTACCTATAATTAATCTGAAAAGTAGACCGGAAGAAAACGTAATATTTCAAGGAAAATCCGTGCGCTGCAGATATACGCAATAGAAAATGAAAGAAATAAAAAGAGGTGCAGCTAAAAGAAATATAACTAAAACCGCTATTTCATAAAAAAAAAAAATAACTAGTGTTGATATATATTTTCCTTTTTAAGATAATAATATAGGAAACGAAGAAAAAGCATGTTAACAGATTTCAAAGAGAATTGAGTTAAGAATATATCCATTTACAATGCCCGAGATGTACTTTGTAATTAGAGCACAAATGCACCTGCTTTAAAGACATGGACCTTTCGGGGTTAGAACTATGGCTATGGTGATTAACGCCACTTTCAACAATATTCCAGCTATATCGCGGCGGTCACTTTTATTGGTGGAGGAAACCGGAGTACCCGGGGAAAACCACCGACCTGTCGCAAGTTACTGACAAACTGTATTGCATAATATTGTGCACCTCGCCCTGATCGAGGTTCGAACTCACTACATCAGTGGTGATAGGCACTGATTGCACAAGTAGTTTTTTATTTAACGCCAGGTTTGAAATTATCAGCATGTTATTGCATTGATTTATCCGAATATTAAATAGAATTAAACACGCCAGATATCAGATTCCAACTAGTACACGTCGTATCAATATTGACATGTTTTACTATAAGAAAAACAACCGCTGGAGATCCAATTATCATGAGGGGAGGGTGCAATCCAATTAGCCGGTTTAACCCTGTCACAATTTTATGCCTGTCCCAACCCATGACGGATTTCCAAACGTCATATATGTGGTCCTGTGAATGCAATCTGTGCCAAGAACCACTAGTCCTATGTCCCAGTCTATCAAAAATTATTTCAGGCTTGTGAACATTGCAACAATTAGAAAAATTAAATAGACTGGTGTATGTTGAGTTAAGGTGAGAGGTGATTGTTCATTTTACTGATATTGGTGGAATTGTTGACCCTCATTGTTTAAACTTTTTTTTCCATAATTCTAGTTGATACCTTATTCCGTTTTCGCTAAATTCTTCACTGATGTGTGCATGTCAGTGCCATTTAACATTCGTATTTGATCAACCACAAGACACGGTTTTGTCTTCATGTTGGGCCCAAAAAAACTAGCTTATTCCCGCCAAATTTTATTGAAGTGCCTGTACCAACCCAGGAAAGTGAGCGGTCATGTATTTGTGTGTAAGGGGTGTCGATTTTGCTTCCTTCTACAATTTACCTATTGGGTTTTGGAAATGTTCCAACAGTGTTGTAATTTATTTTTCATTTTATTTTCTTACCTTTTGATTTGATTATTTCCAATCTTATAAACTCATTCTCTTCTGGTGTATCAACAATAACAAGTTCTGCTGAATGTGCCCGACATGTAGCCTAGATAAGATAGAACTGAATAATTTGATATTTAGCCTTCAAAAATATGCTTAAAGGAACACACACACACACGCGCGCGCACATGAATTTTCTGGCCATTGTTTGCAGACGACAATAATAAATGGTGACAAAGCAGACAGCAAAATCCTACATTTGTATCTTGGCTAATTCAAAAGGAATTCAGATAAAACCCCATTAGAAACCATACCTCTTTATATAAACCTCGCTGGGGGCACGTTAATGAAGCAGAGATGTCAGCAGAGATGTCGGTCGCTATTATTAACAGAAAAAACTAGCAGATTGGTGCTCTAATAATATCTAAATACTGGAGACACCTTCATTTTTTGTGGTAACGCCATTTCTTCTAATTTCACTGCTGATTTATATATTTATTTTCCCACATCTAACAAGATGGCGATAATTGGTACTCTTCCCTCCCGATTCAGAGACAATAAACAACAACTTTACAAAAGGCTCCCTGATATGAGCATGCGCATTAAAATTATTTATATTTCCGTCCAAGGTAAGTCGACTGGTAACATTCACAATTATGAAGCGTTTGAAGGGGTGTATTGAACTACATAGAAATAATCTGACAAAAACAAAAAAACAAATGGCGATAATTGGTCCTCGACCAGTAACGTTTTCAAAAACATTTTCTGAAAGCACTGGACAAATCTAAGCAAAAGATTTATATCCGATGATTGCGACAATCTTTCAACGTTGCTAAAAGAGCATATAGTTAAACACGAAAACAGACACAAAAAGCTACCTTTTATCAAATAAAACTGAAATTTGAACAGTAAATCCATTTTGATATATATCACGGGTTGAGCAGAAACGAAAGGGATTTTTCGACTTTTGCTTTAATTATGCGAACAAGGTCGACTTTGACCAAAAATGGTTTGAAATTATTTTGTCTGAAGCCAATTGGCTAATTAAATCCAAACTATGCGGAGTGGTCGTTAAGTTGTTTGTTATCTTTTTCAAAATTGCATTCGTTAGCCTCGATCTACATCCATGATGGTGAACGTTACAAAAATATAAATGTCTTCAACAAAAAATGCTATATTTTAAGCTAGGATGAGCTGAATGTTGATTTGCATCTCTCTGCTAAAGAGTTGTTTAATTAACTTCGCTTTTTCCCTATTTGTTTTAACTATTTTTGTCTGATATTGCAATTAGATATATTTTTCAAAAATAAGATTTAAAAATTCCATCTGAAACCACCTGATTTATCTTAATCTAATTTGACTTCTATAGTCCTTATATGATCCCTTTTAAATAATATCGTCCATAAAACTAGGTTTACCCTGCCACTTTTTATTGAAGTGCCTGAACCAAGCTATGGAAGCTAGCGGTCATGTATTTTGTGCTAGTGATATCAATTTTACCTGTATTTGTAATTTTTCTAATGGATTTTGGAAATGTTCGGAAAGTGTGGTACTTTTTTGTTTGATTTTCATTTTATTGCAACACTCCAACACTCCACCCAAGATGATCATTCTTGTTGAACATAGTTGAAATATATAGGACTTTCGAAAAAATGCAGTAAATGGCATCTTCTCAGAAACTATGGAGCACCCTACTGTACATGGAGATGGGTATACCAAATAAATATACCTAACCAATGGACACAAATATTAGAAAGTCTTTTGTCGGACTATTCCTAACTGATGAAAGCTCATAAAATTGCATACGTACCTGCCCTTTTTTGTTTGTTTCACGAACTTACCGACGCTGTTACCCAATCTCTTGAATCTGTACTGAAATAGTAACAGGAGGTACCGTGTGGGAGCCATCCAGTTCTGCATCCAGCAGTCACATGACCGGAAATAACAACTAAAATAAAAATACGTCTTTAAAGTTTGAAGATACAACAGGGATAATCCGAGGCCGTTTTTAGATCAGGGACAGACAAAAGTAAACTATAGTCGACAAGTATGTATTTTAACCATTGTTGAAAATAACTTCACAATCTTTTCTGGAGGTGACAATTGAAGTTCAAATAGAATGATTATTCTATAGCAATAGCACAGTGTTCACCAAAAATCAACATGAACTCAATTCTCAATTACATGTAAGAAAGAATGATCAACCTATAGCTTGCCAACCTCAAACAAAACCTCCTTTCAAAATATTATGATTGCTTTAAAATGTAATTTTGCTCAAATTATAGCATATTCATTAAAATGTGTACTAGCCAGGTTGTTTGTCATACCGTTCACTGTTTATCTACATGTAAGATCGTGCTTTAAATGTGTACTAGGCAGGTTGTTTGTCATACCGTTCACTTCTTATCTACATGTAAGATCGTGTTTTAAATGTGTACTAGCCAGGTTGTTTGTCATACCGTTCACTTCTTATCTACATGCAAGATAATGTTTTAAATGTGTACTATTTAATTTAATGCTTTATTTATTTATAGAGGATTACAAACAGCCGAAGGCTACAAAGTTGGTCTCCTCAACATACATATGATACAAAACATTATATACAAGACAAGACAAACAATACAACAGTCTATCTCACACTCAATCACTCATAATAGTTAATACAAATTATATTTTCAATAGCAATTTAAAATATTTGCAAAGCATACAATTTATAGAAATCTATTGCTATTTTCAATGAATTCATATACAAACTGATATATAACTATGTTATCATCCATAGATAAATCATCACTTCCTTGAAGAAAAAGCTCAACTAAATACGTGTTTAATTCATTTTTGAAACTATTTAAATTCACATTTGGACAGAGCAATGATGTAATCTTGTGAAAAAGTGTTTTTCTCAATTCATCATGTTTATCGCAGTAAAGAAAAAAGTGCTGAGAAGTTTCAGGCTTACTGAAGCTACACCCATTACATAATCGTGATGGTATAAGATTATAACTGTAAAGATGGTCACTTAAGCCACTTAGACCAAGTCTCAGACGTGTGTGATTAATTTTTCCTAGACCGAAGCCTTTAGAGTATTTTTTTTTGTGTTAAATTCATTTAAATGATGATAAACCAACTCCTTAAAATTATTCAGAGAATTTGAGTCCTTAATAAACGATGGGAGAAAATTCCAGTCTCTAATTGTAGCTGGAAAGTAGGAGGTTTTATATTTAACTGTACGTGTATATAAAGGTAGAACGAAGTCCTTTCTGCGAAGGTTATAATTTTCTGTATTATGATTTACAAGTGGGCAAGATTCGATAAGGTAATTTTGACACTGTTTGTTTTTTATTTTGTAGAATAAAGTAAGCCTATGGATTTTCCGCCGAATATGTAGTGGAGATAGTCCTAGCTCATTTAATAAGTCTTTATGTTTTGTTATTTTAAAAGCACCCGTTGAGAGAATCGCTGCTCTTCTTTGAACCTTCTCCAAGAATTCAGATTCGTAATTTAAACAATTATCATATAACACGTCACCATAATCTAGAATAGGTCTGACTATAGTCTTGTACAGTTTTTCAAGACATATTCTAGGTAGAAGTCTTTTCATTCTGAACATAACATCTAAACGCTTGTTTGCCTTTTTACATATTTCTGTGATATGTTTTCGCCACGATAGATTTTTGGAATGTATTAAACCTAAATGTTTATGTTCATCTACTTCTTTTAGACTAACTCTATTTAAATAAAGGGCAGGATATACATTTTGAGGTGATACTTTATTAGAAAATATCATGAATTCAGTTTTATTTGGATTGAAAGTAATTCTCCACTGGGCTGACCATTTATTTAATCTCTCTAAATCATTATTTAAAATTTCAAATGGCTCATTATCCTCAAGGGTTTTTATCAGTGTCGTGTTATCAGCAAAGAGCTTTATGTCAGTTTCAATATTAATATTAATGTCATTAATATAAACTAAAAACAGCAAAGGGCCTACAATAGATCCCTGAGGAACTCCAGCACTTGTGTATTTTACATTTGAACACTTACCATTAATGACAACTTTTTGTGATCTATTCGAGAGATAGTCTTTGATCCAATTTAATACATTACCACATAAACCTAATTGTTTCAATTTAAAAAATAAACCTTCATACCACACTTTATCGAAAGCTTTTGATACATCCAAGAATATAGCACATGTGTCCTTACCTTCATCAATAGACTTGTAAATTTTGTGAAACATACTTACCAGAAGATTAATAGTGGAGTCATTTCTTTTAAAGCCACTGTTGTTTTCAATTAGTAAATTGTTCTCTATTAGAAATTCATATAATCTTTTAAATACAATTTTTTCTAAACATTTTGATATCGATGATAATAATGCTATGGGTCTGTAGTTTGATTTATTTTGTTTATCACCATTTTTAAAAACAGGACAGACATTTGATACTTTCCATTTTGATGGAAATACTCCATGTGACAAATAATAATTGAATATTTTTGTAAAAGGTTTACATAGAGTATGAGCACATTTCCTTAAAATTATGTTATTCAGACCATCAGAACCCGATGACTTATTTATATTTATTTTAGATAGTAATTTTAAAACTTCACTTTCACTGGTTTCAAGAACTTCTAACTTATTATTACAAAGTAGTTCAAAATGGGGTAGGGGTGGAGGATTTGTGTCATCAAGTCTCATATACGAAGAAAAGAACTCATTAAATATTTCTGCTTTATGTACATCGTCGGATGATGTACTTGAATTTTCAATAAGAGGTGGTATACAATGCTGAGATTTAGAACCCAAGATGGGTTTACTGAGTGACCAAAATTTCTTCACATCTAATTTATCATCTGATAATTTATTTATTGTATTCTCAGAATATCTTTTAATACCTTCTCTTTTCAATCGATTTGCTTCTCTTCTAGCTATAATGAATCTTAATTTATTTTCGTCAGTGGGAACTTTTTTATATCTATTGAATGCTCTGTCTCTAAATCTAAAAGCACGCCTTACTTCATTAGACATCCATGGTTTATCTTTAGGTCTGATTGTTACAACTTTGTTAATAATATGCTCTCTTAAAATTGAAAATAATAAATCATATGTATACTGTATAATGTCATCTATGTCATCAAATACTAGGAAAGCAGTAGAAAAAGGAGCAGTGGATAATGAATTATTTAATTTAGTAAAATCTACAGTCTTATAATCCCACACTTCGCGATAATAAGCATGCTGTTTGTAAGATTTTATATTAAGCTTACAAAATATTGTACAATGATCTAAATTTGATAACGGGGAGGTAACTCCTGAGTCCGTTATAAGGTAAGGGGCATCACAAAATATTAAATCTAATAAGCTTTCAGAGTTGTCATTATATCTTGTTGGTTCTTTAATTATTTGATCAAAATTCCTTGATTCACTTAATTCCACTAGTTTTTTGCCTAATTCACTAGCTATATGGTTATCTGACCATTTATTACATTTGTCATTAAAATCCCCAAGAACAAGCACAGCATCAGGTGAATCAAGTTTAACAGTGTCAATACTATCCTGAAGTTTTGTCAAAAATATATTTTTTTCATCACCTGGTTGATTAGGAGGTCTATAACATGATCCAATTAATATATTTAATTTTTCAATTTGTATTTCTATCCATATGAGTTCAATGCCATCTGATTCATAAGTTAAATTTCTTTTCGATTTTAGTGAATTTGAAACATAAATACAAACCCCTCCATATCCACAATCTGAGTCTCGATCACGCCTATACAAAGTATAATTTTCAATTCTAATCTCGTCGTCTAGTGTTTTACTACTTAACCAAGTTTCCGACATACAAATAATATCAAACTTACCTGTTGTGCATAAAATAGATTATATTTCTTCAAGTTTCATTGTGTTACTCTTTGTTTCCTTATCAAATGCAAGAAGACTTCTACCATTTATATGACAAATTGAAAGGTTATCAACTTTAGGGCCTGGATGAGGATGAATATTTCCAGAAATTACCAGTAATAACAATAAGACAGCTGAAAGTTTGAATTTAGACTGACACTGTTCAATTAATGTAACACAGGTACAAAATAGGTACATGTATTGCATTTTACTTATATATTTATGATTTAACAAGAACACAACATCATGGTCATAACTCTGTCTCAAATTCCAAAATCCAATACTACAACGATACTGTTGGACACTTATCATGTAAAAAATATTTATGATAGGATGACTCGGGAATGATAACACATATAACAAAATTCATCATAAGTAAACAAATAACTCTCATACAACTCTCAAACACAAAAATATCAACATACATGTCAGCAAAACAAAAACAAAGCAAAGTTATAACAATGCAAGCAATAACAGACATAACTCAAGGCATAAGTATCCACCCAGAACAAATGGTAGTTTTTTTGTTTGTTTTTTTTTGTTTTTTTTTTACAGACCAAGGGAAATAACTCTAGTAAAATCTAATTTCCAATATTTTGTCTCGCTTGGTTAATTCAAAAAAGGAGTTTTCAATATTTATTAAACTGCCCATATTAGATTTATCATAAAAGTTTTATGTAACATAGTTACTAACATAATTTACTCATTAAACTACAGAATATTTAACTGAGTTTACCTATATGTTTTAAGACTGTAATAATTTAGTTATTTTAATTGAGTTTTTGATATTTGAGAGAAGAACTAATTTGAAGTTTTTGTGCCAATTTTGCACTGAAGAATCTGTTTAACATGTAATTAACCACATATAATACCAAAGCACATAATTTTGATCAAGTAATTTAATTAAAATGAAATGGCTATAATTAAGATTATATTACAGCTACATGTTTAAAAATTATGTAATATTTACCAACAGTAATGTAGGATTATACTAAATTTGCAATTTTGTTGCAATTTCATGGGTACTTACAATGTTAAGTTGACAAATATAAACTACTTACCTCTAATTTATTGCTTGGTATTGCATAAGATAAAAATAACATTAATTTTGCCCCATTAATATTGCAATTTGCATTTTCTTTTTTGCATTTTGATGATATATGTTAATTAATCCATGTAATAGATTTAAACCAGCACATGATATGCAAGCATCTGGAATCAATAAATATTCAAGTATACTCATAGATTGATTTGCTCGCCTTTGAATTTATATTCGGGAGAGAAATATCTAGAAACAGAGATATATCTGCATACATTTCATTATGTATTTAAATGTCACTACCAGAACAAGTTACAAATTAATACAATTTCTTTT
>MJUT01064879.1:176786-197202 GCA_002080005.1 Gigantidas platifrons | reverse complement strand
TTTTTTTTTTTTTTTTTTTTTTATAAATGGTCAACTTTGTTTGGCAAGGGAGATAATACACACTTAGTACCAAAATGAGGGGGGAGGGGGTATTTAAGTTCAGATCATGGAAATTTGTTAAGATAATTGTAACAACTCGTAAACATTGTTACATGGATAATTTGGGTAGGCAACAGGTTTAATAAGAAGATTTAATTTAATTGCGAAATGTTTATTTGTGATAAGATAAGCTTCTGTTTTCTAATTAAAGAAGAATTTTAAAAGTAATTTTGTCTCTATAGTGGAAAGAATTATAGATGTTTGAAATTGAATTGCAGGAATTTGCTTACCAGCTAGAAATTTCTGAAATAACACTAAATTACATAAGCATAATTCAAATATAATACTAAAAACAGAAAGCAAAGCAAACGAATATAAAAATAAAGAGCAGCCAGGCAAATAAAATTAAAGCAAACAAAATCATTAAAGCAGCATGACACTTACTTCAAATATGTGATACTTATGCAATGATACACCTACAAAATACAAGCAGTAAATATATAATAATAATACCTAAGAAAAAAGTCAACAAACGAACAATATTTGTACAACATGGCGAATGTATATGTAAATAATTCACGCAGCATATTCTTCACGCTTCTGCCAGGTGTCTCTACCGTTTAGACGGGTTTGTAGTATAAGGTGTGTGCCAACAACTCTAATACGTGTTTGAAGTCTCTCGTGTGTTCTAATCCTGTAGGCTATGTTTGCAAGATCATGTCTGCACGCTTTCATGCAAACTGGCAGATCGTCTAGCATGCGAATCTTTTTTTTAGCCAAGTTACTGCCTTTAGATAGGAAGAACTGTTTGTCAGGAAAATGGATAAATCGGACTATTACAGTATCAGGGCCACGATGTGAACGATCGCGAGACGGAATGCGGTGAACATTGGCTAAGGGTATGTTATCAGCCCTTTTCTTCTCAATGTTAAGATCATTTACCATGAAGTCATATATTCGTTCATTATTTTTTTCATCTTTTTCCTCTTTGAGACCATAAATCAGTACGTTACACTTTCGATCGTGTTTTTCTAACAAGATTTGTTGTTCACGAACTTTGTCTATTTTTAACTGAATATTTTCTTTGATTAGTTCTAGTTTTTTGCCCTCGGACTCGACGTAATTACTAAACTTTTTGGCCTTGGACTCTATATGTTCACTGAACTGCAGGTCCATAGCTTGTACACCTCTTTCTAGCTCTTCGTGACTATCTTTAATGCATTTAAGCTGATGTTGTGTACTTTTTAAGTCAGTTTTCACACTAGTGACCTCAGCCTTTACCTCGGATATTGTCTCGGACATATTAGTTATTTTGGTCTCTATGGTGTCTAGCTGATCAAGGATTTCAACTCGGCAATCCCTTCAGTGTTACTCATATTTTCATATGTTCAATGTATAGTACGTACAAGTGTGTAAAGGGTATATAAAAGTCTCAGGTAAACTCAGGTAAACAAAAAGCGTAGTGTATCACATAATAATCAGGCAGCAGGCATAATTACGATGATAAAGTCATCAAATCAATAATTCCATGTTTGGAGAAAAGTGTAAAAGTGTTTATAATGTTTTTATACCATTTTATGAACTTCTGGGTGGAATAACAATACAAATATTACTCTCTCGAAAAAACCATGGGTGCCGCCATTAAGGGGGAGATAACTGTGTACTAGCCAGGCTTCCTCGCATACGATGCACTTTTGTTTGACCTAAGATCATAACATAATAATGTGAGTATTATATTATTATCATTTAGGCTGTCTAATGTTAGTAAAATGATAGAATGGAATGAATACACTATATTTTATACTTCAGATTTTCAAAACTGCATCAAACAAAATATCCAAATAGTTTTTTTTTTCTCTAAATATAATTTACAAATGTGTTACGAAATGTCTCAAAATATTAATACATGTATCTTTATTCGCATAATTTCACTGACAGGTCAGGTTTTGGCACATAAATTAGCTTAAACTCGCCACCTTGTATTGAAGTGCCTGTACCAAGGACGGAGAGTGAGTCATGTACATGTTTGTTATGGCTGTCTAAATCTATGCTTTTCCGAATGGATTTTGCAGCTGTTGTGGTCAGTGTAGTATTTTTTGTGTTTCATATTAAGAAATAAAATGTATATACCAGTTATAATAATGGTCGTCACACTGGGAACCATTATGATTTTCTAATTGATCGTTACGCCATTGATATTAATAAGGCATGTCATATTACGTGTTCAGCTATTCCGACACGATATTGGTTAAGACGAGTTTGAAGATACCGATGGTGCTTAATCAGAATCCGGTGTAAATTGAAGAAGTACGGACAATGAAATGGTCAAAAGAAAAAGGACAAAAGAACAAATAACGATATACAAAACATTTCACAGAAAACTTAAGACCAAACAACACGAATTCCACTAAGACCGGAGTGATCTCAGGTGCCCCTGAAGGGTAAGCAGTTCCTGCTCCACATACGGCAGAAAACTTAAGACCAAACAACACGAACTCCACTAAGACCGGAGTGATATCAGGTGCCCCTGGAGGGTAAGTAGTTCCTGCTCCACTAAGACCGGAGTGATCTCAGGTGCCCCTGAAGGGTAAGCAGTTCCTGCTCCAGATACGGCATATGTAATGTATAGTTATTGGGGATTGTTGTATTACGCCTAATGTGCACTTCATGCATATTTAATTAAATATATATTATTAAAAATACACATGACAATGTAAATTGTTTGTCATTAGATTAAGCTAACTGGTGCTGCTGATTTGTCCACGAGTCGCAATGTGTAGTCGGTACAAAGACATATTTGATTGTTTGGTGTTGAACGCCACTTTCAGCAATATTTCAGCTATATCATAACGACAAGTTTTAGTGGTTGAAGAAGCCAGAGTACCCGGAGAGAACCGCCGATCATGGGCAAGCAACTGATAAGCTTTATCACTTGCGGTTGCGAGTCGAGTGCATCCTTTTTGTATTGTAATTTACAAAGCCGGGCGCGAACCCACACCGTATTGGTGATAGGTTTGTATGAGTTGTTAGGTGATCCAACTACCTAACTCATTGAGCTACCCGGGCCCTCACAAAGACTACAGAATAAAATCAAATTATAATATGCAATTCATATATTGAGAGAAAACTAACGATCTGTCACAAGTCACTGACAAACCAGAACATATATAAACCGGAAGAAATAGAAGTGATTTAGTAATCCACGGGAATCAGGTTAGTCTTCACATATAGATTTCACATTTTCATTGTAAGCAAATCCACATTGTACTGTAATCTTAAATAAGTATCATCAAAACGTAAATATTTCTATGCAATTGCTTTCTTGATTTAGGTACATTATGTGTTGATCTTTTTTTTTATTTTTAGAAAACAAATATTCCATATCACCAACGACAGTTAAAATGGTATTTCACATTATTAGAAACAGACTAGTATTCAGTGATAAACCATACCAAAATACACTGATACAGCAATGCTGACATGGCGTCACGTTTTGCACATTTTTCAGCATTCATTTGTACCTCCGGTGAATATGATTTTTTTTAATTCAAAGAAAAGTGTTTGCACGTGTTTATTGTTTATAGGAACACGTGTTGGTATGTGTTTATTGATTGGTCAGCGATAATGGGTATCAAGGTGAACGAAATGAGAGTCATAAATATTATTGCAATTCGCCAAATAGGCTGTTGTTTCTCGTGTGTTCTTAGATGAATTGTTGTTAATAACAGACTAGGAAAACATCATGCATGACGAACCTTTTGCAGAAAGTTTTGAAGATATTAAGCAGACCAATCAGAAGCTGTAAATCGAAGAAGAACAGACAATACAATATCCAAACGAAAAAGACAGTGATCTACAAAGCTACACAGAAAACATAAAAAGGAGCATAGATAAGCTATAATAGGTTGAGTTGCTATTTTTTTTAGTTTAACTTGCATAGTTTAAGTATATTGTATTTGCCAATTAAATAGACAAAATGGATCAGATACAAATTAAACAAACTTATGAAGTCTTCTCCAAATTACAATTTGTTACATTAAAGAAGTACATAAAAGGCATGCAATTACTATATAAAGGACTTATAACGAATTAATGATGAATGTTCACAAACACAATTTTTTTTTAGCCTAGTAGTATCTCTGACGTGAATTCTTAAAGTTCACCTTTCACAAATATGTCTAGTTTAACAACATACCGACGAATATCGTATATCGTTAAAATTTATCTTTTATGAATGAATAAACGAATTAATGAATTTATATTACAGTTTAAATACCTCAAGGTCATGGCGTGTGACATAATACGTGTATGTTTAAAGATAAATGTATTTGTTTAGGTAATATTTTGGCAATGTCACGTTTTCTATCTATGTTATAATAAGACATTTTAAACCATAATTTATTTTCATCTTTTCAATATAAAGTGACGGGGTTAAACTATTGTAATGGGCCCAAACTAATTCACATTATTTTGTTTAATTTACTAATTATAATTGATATAGCCTGTACATTTGATATCATTTGATTTGTTTGTTTATGCTATTAATCCAATTATATATATATTGACAATAAAATCATTAAAGTAAAGTACAATTTATAGGGCAATAACGAATCAATGATGAATGTTCACAAACAGAAAGAAAAAACCCAACATTTTTAGCATAGTAGTATCCTTGACGTGAGTTCTTAAAGTTCACCTAATTTCACAAATATGTCTAGTATTACAACAGGAATGACGTATATCGTTTTATGAATGAATCAATACAGGAATGAATGTGTATTACAATTTAAATACCTCAAGGTCATGGCGTGTTACATAATACGTGTATGGTTAAAAGTTAAATGTTTTTGTTTAAGTAATATTTTGACAACATAATGTTTTCTATCTATGTTATAATAATACAAGACATTTTTAACAATAATTTATTTTCATCTTTTCAATATAAAGTGACCGGGTTAAACTATTATAATGGGCCCAAACTAATTCACACTATACAGTTAAACCCTTCGCGAGCACCTGACTTCACCCCTGTTGTTTTGTTGGGGTACGTGATGTTCATCTTTTTAGTTTGTTTGTGTTGTCATATTATGTGTCTTTACATTCTGAGTTCCGTGTTGTGATCTCCTTTACGATTTCCGCATAAAATAGATTTTCGGTTCGTCTTGACCTCCAGTTGTTTGTCTTATTTACGTTATTTGTACTTTCTAGCACATAGTGTTGTCCAGCACATTTTGACTATATGAGTAACATGACGGGTGTCTTGTGGCGGGTGGCGGGTTGTAGGAACTGCTTGTCCATCTCGGGCGCCTGTATTCACCCCCGATTTTTGGTGGGGTTCGTGTTGCTCATCTTTTTAGTTTTCTGCGTTGTGTTTTTGTTTTGTTTGTCTTCATCTTGTGTCTTGAGTTCCCAATGTTGCCATTTTCTCTGGATTGTCCATTCTTGATTGCCAGTTTCTCTGGATTGTCCATTCTTGATTGCCTTTGCGATTTTCTCTAACGTTTATGTGCAATATTGATTGTTTGCTTAACGTTCCTTCCATATACAGGAGGAGACCAAATTGAATACTATGTTGAAATAAGGGAAGAGTTGTGGCGGCCGAGGAAACGATAGTCACTGACAAAGAATGTAGAGCTGGGCATGAACGTGCTGTTTTTATCCTTTTGTACAACAATGTTCCTACCATAGTGATGTGCAATTTGCTTATTGTAATATCTACAATTGAATTGTGACACTGTGGCCTCTGCAATTTTCAAAACTATGATCTATATTAGAATAGACAACATGCATGCATCTTTCCTCATGACCCGGGTGCCTCAATGGACTACGTATTTGGATTACCTAACAACTCATACAAGCCTATCACCAATACGGCGTGGGTTCGCGCCCGGCTTTGTAAATTACAAAAAAGGGTGTACTCGACTCGCAGTCGCACGTGATAAAGTTTACCAGTTACTTGCCCATGGTCGGTTGTTCTCTCCTGGTACTCCGGCTTCTTCCACCACTACAAATGGTCGCCATGATATAGCTGAAATATTGCTGAAAGTTGCGTTAAACACAATAAATCGAATCAAATCAAATCTAACTAAGATATTATCTTTACCTTTTCTTGTGGTCTTTTCAAAACCTCTTCAATAAACTGTTCTCCCTTGTTCTGTTTTACAAACCGACATTGTGGAAACCATCTGACGTGTTATACCCATGGATCATCCCCTGGCTCCCAGTTCCGCAGTCCTCCATCACAGAAGAAACATCTGGTATAATACTGGTAACAAGCAAACAAGAATCCAGCCACGGCCAAGTCACGTGGTGTCTGTTCTCAATAAGATGGCCATCCTTGATACGAACTGATTCGCACTTGAAGTGGTGTATAATTAGGATACCTGGGTTTTTCAATATCCATGCCAAGGATTGAATACTCATTGTTATGTTGGCTTTTACTGACAGCCACGGCTTCTGCATCTTCAATATTTCCTACAATATGTATATCATACTGCTATGTGTTTTACTTTCATGCATTGGAAATCGATTAGATTTTGAAGGCATTTCTGTTCTCTGAGGTTTCTCTTTTGAATTCCAATTCGGTAGAAGTTGCATTCCTGTTTGCTGGTTACCCGGATTATACCAGATGTTTCTTTTGTGGTGGAGAATTACGTAACTGGGAACCAGGAGAAGAACCTTGGATAGAACACGCCCGATGGTTTCCACAGTGTTCATTAGTTAAGCAGAATAATGGAGAAACATTTATTCAAGAGGTTTTGAAAAAAAACAAAAGGAAAGGGTAAGTTGTTATGGTCAAATTGTGCTTTGTTTCATTAGCAGTACCTCAATAATATTCTCCTCCCTCAGACATTGGTCACCAACACGGCGTGGGTTCGCCCCCGGCTTTGTATATTACAAAATTGGGTGCACTCGACTCGCAGCCGCAGGTGATAAAGTTTACCAGTTGCTTGCCCATGGTCGGGGGTTCTCTCCGGGTACTCCGGCTTCTTCCACCACTAAAACTGGTCGCCATGATATAGCTGAAATATTGCTGAAAGTGGCGTTAAAACACAAAAATCAATCAATCAATCATTGATTGTTTATTAATATTATTGTTTTTATTGTTTTGTTTGATTATTTGATTAATGCAAAAAAACTCGAACACCAATTCCATCTACCAGACCATTCATACAACTAGAGGGTAAATTCCATCTTAACTACCAGTCAAGAACAATTCCTACAAGCAGATGAAGGAGATATCGACTACTATTCTCGACAACAGAAAATCTACACCTATTTGCTCCAGAGACAATTAACTGTGATGGTGCATTTTACATTGCTCCACCAATGTTTGACCAGTTATTCACTATCCATGCATTTGTTGGTGACGTCATGCTTCGGTTGGTATTCTCCTTTACTGCCCAAAAGATGCATTGCTACATACAACAGATTCTTCACACTACTCAAGGAAATTGCCAGCAGACACAACCTTAACTTTTATCCCTGAATAGTTAGTCTTGACTTCGAGTGTGCATCACGCAATGCAGCTACCTACACAATCCCAACTGCAGAAATACAGGGTTGTCTATTCCACAACGCAAAGGCCATCTGGAGTAAGACTCGGGAATGCCGACTACAAATTGACTATAAAGATGTAATTAACTTGGTAATTAACTATGCTAACATTGAACAATTTGAACTTTGATGACAAACTATTTTGTATTGATAATAAAGTGCTTAATTATTTTTATTGTATTTATGAATTTCTTTCTCAGATATCATTTTAAACAAGAGAGCTATATGTATTTTATCAATTACAATGCATTACATTGTTTGAAAAATAAAATTTATATATCTTGTGTATAGTGTTAACTTTATATTGCGTGAAAAATAAAATTCATATATCTTACTTATAGTGCTGACTTATATTGTGGATAAGATATGATTAAGATAAATTCCTTTCTTACTCTAGCTAGAAATACAATGTTCTTCATTTTTTGTAAAAAAAAAACATCTATATATCTTTATTCTCATCACCATATATATTGTAATTCTTTATCATATCCTTATTTAATAAAACTGTTATAGATATCATTTACATCTTTTTACCTTAAACCATATTTACACCTTATTACAACTAAATTGCAAAACAAACAAATGACACCTAATTGATTAGTGTTTACACAACTTCCCATTTTGCCTTATCTGATCATAAAAACTCGTCCATTCATAATGCATTACATTGTATGTATCAAGGACGTATATATATGGTATTAGTAGCATGTGTGTTATACCTCCGACTCATCTTGTCACGTATTGCGGACAGACTTTAACCTTTATATTATTTATATGCACAACACAACATACCGGTATACATTACTTTTAGAGTCACATGTGTTTTGATTGGTTTAAAAAGTTGAGATTATTTGTATAAGTACTGAATCTTAAAATAGACGTCGTTCTCAAGGCGGGTGTCATCCTGGTTTTCCCACTTTTAACTACAGGTATAAATAAACATAGGGAGTTAAGTTGTTTTAACAATTAAAGTTTGTTTCTGAAATGTAGTTATATTTTTACATGTATTTTAACTGTAAAATCTTGTAAAGAATTATATAATTTACTATTGAATTAAGTGAAATATGCACATTTTCATTGCTTTATGTGATGTATAGTGCTTCATATATTTTGTTTTTATCAATATGTGTCTTAAATTGTGTTTAAATAAGATAAAGAATAAATTATATGTGATATGATTTTCTGATATATTAGTAAAGTTTAAAGATTACTTTCAATGTTCTTATATTTATTGTGCAAATTAATTGTAATTGATTTCTTTTTTTTTACACATTAATATATATTAAAAAGAAACTACACAGTTAAAACAAATCTTCTCTATACATAGAAACATGCATGTTTGACACCTATATATTTGGAACAGACTATACAATTTTATGGTCAGTAAACCTTTTGTCTTTTTTGTTGATTTAACTGATTGATAGTTGGTGTAATTAAATGTGGGAAAACCATGATTAAACCCTCAAGACGTCGCGTGCCGTTGTCATAATGTGATTTTCTTTAAATGAGACACCTTTGGGGTTATTTAAATTTATTTCCGATTATTTGCCTTATTTTGAAAAATAAATACATTTTTCAATATCATAGCAAAACAAGTTTGAATTAATTTATAAGGATTGATCGAAATTACGCGGGTTACGCGGTGTGTACAACCTAACTGAGGTTATTATTTCATGACCCGAACAACAATTGTGGTCAATCCTTAAATGCATATGCATATTTCATATTTTCGAATCGCAGCATTTTACTTTTCTTTGCTTAATTTGGAGGTAAAAACATGTAGGACATACTGAATATGTTAATAAAATGGTTGGTTTATAATAATAATCTTTATTGCATATAAAACCCTTTTGGGTATAGCAATACAAACATAAACTAACATTAAACAGACAATGTATATATATAAACAAATACAACTACCATGTTTGATAAAAAACACTATTATGCTTTATATGATTTGACCAACGTGAACCTCATATTAGAGCTTCTAATGATCGCTTTATAAAGTTACAAACACTGGACAACATTTCTTTATCAGGATAAAGAATAATTTTTAACTTTTCAAGGGAATCTACTTGATTAAAGTGAGGATATTTTGTTATCATAAAATCAATAAAGGAAGGTCTAATATTATCAGTAACTTTACAATCAAAGAAAAGTGGAATTCTTCATCCAATGTTTTACATAATTTTCAATGTCTGATTTCGTGGAATATTTTTGTAACGGCCTAGTTCTGTTTCTAAATTATGATCACTTAAACGCAATTTTTTCAACAATTGACGATTTTTCAAATTTCTTTCACTTTTTAAATATTCTTCTAGTTTAATATCAGATTTTCGTTTACTGCATAAGAAAAGTTTTGAAGAGTCATTATTCAAAGAAAGTTTTTCTATTAATTGTTTTTCATAATGTTCATAAACAGATTTTTTAAATATTTTTTTAATAGAGAATTTTGCAATTTTAAATGCTTGATTGATTGAATTTTGGTGTTTAACGCCACTTTCAACAATATTTCAGCTATATCATGGCGACCAGTTTTAGTGGTGGAGGAAGCCGGAGTACCCGGAGAGAACCACCGACCATGGGCAAGCAACTGGTAAACTTTATCACTTGCGGCTGCGAGTCGAATGCACCCTTTTTGTAATTTACAAAGCCGGGCGCGAACCCACCTCGTATTGGTGATAGGCTTGCATGAGTTGCTAGATCCAGCGACCTAACGCATTGAGCCATCTGGAATTTTAAATGGCCCACTGAAACTTTCAAAATCACTTTTATCTATTTCAAATTCGGCAATGAAGGAGATATCGATAAGATATTACTATTCTCGACAACAGAAAATCTACACCTATGTGCTGCAGAAACAAGCTACTGTGATGGTACATTTTACACTGTTCTACCAATATTTGACCAGATATTCACTATCCACGTATTTGTTGGTGATGTCATGTTTCCGTTGGTATTCTCTTCACTACCCAAAAGAGACTGCTACATGCAACAGATTATTCACACTACTCCAGAATATTGACAGCAGACACAACCTTAACTTTTCTCCCAGAAGAGTTAGTCTTGACTTCGAATGTGCATCACGCAATGCAGCTGCCAACACATTCCCGACTGCAGAACTACAGGGTTGCCTATTCCACTACGCAAAGGCCATCTGGATAAAGACTCAGGAATTCGGACTACCAACTGACTATAAAAATGTAATTAACTTGGTAATTAACTATGTTAACATTGAACATTTTGAACTTTGATGACAAACTATTTTGTATTGATTATAAAGTGCTTAATTCTTTTTATTGTATTTATGAATTTCCTTCTTAGATATCATTTTAAACAACATAGCTATATGTATTTTATCTATTACAATGCATTAAATTGTGTGAAAAATTAAATTTATATGTCTTGATTATAGTGTTAACTTTATATATTGTGTGAAAAATAAAATTCCTATATCTTACTTATAGTGCTAACTTATATTGTGGTTACGATATGATTGAGATAAATTCTTTTTTTACTCTAGTTAAAACTATACTCATAAAATCACATAAGGCGAATCGGGAACATTTTTTCTACTTGGAAGTTCCTGTACGAATTTATTTTATGTTTTTCTAGAAAACCATCATTCACATTATTACATAAAATAGTCTTTATTGCATATAAAACCCTTTTGGGTATTGCAGTACATGCATAAACTAACATTAAGCAGATAATATATATATACATGTGTAAACAAATACAGCTACCATCTTTAGCAACATAGCTATATGTATTTTATCTATTACAATGCATTACATTGTGTGAAACATAAAATCTATAAAAGATGAATACAACTTATTTTTATTAGGGACTCTATAAACTAATCAGTATATATTGAAATTGAATAAAATATATCACAATTGTGCTTAAGAAAATAAAGTTTTGGTGAGTTCCACTTATATGGTTAATCTTAGTTATTGATTTTGGGTGAACAGTTCTTTCAAATAAGGGTCATATTTGAGATCCAGTTAAGTTGGGAGGTAAAAACTGTAAGAATGGTTGATCAGCAGGATAGGTTTTACCGTGAAGTGTTGGAACTATCAAGGAATAATACTTCCAAGCACAATATCATGGATGAACGATAATGACACAACCCAATGGTCTGAAGGATTAAGATTTGTGCAATTTCAGAAAAACCGATCCCATCACAGAGTCATAGATCAATCTCCATATAAAGCTTTGGTTGGTGCTGACCCCAAAATTGGCTTGTCTCCTTTTATTCCCAAGGAATTACTTCCTCAGCTAGAGACTGAAGAAGACCTTGAACAAATATTAGCAGATGCAGGTGAATGTGATACAACAGATGGCACAACTGATGACGATGAATGTGCTCCACCGATATATCTGAGGCAGATACAGATTACAATATTCCCTCTGCCGAGGCACTTCAGTCAACATCATCTTTAGTTACCACTGATATCGCCCTCAATAGTGAGAAAACACCAGTTGTTCAAATACTAAATCCTAACAATTCTGATAATGATGTTCAGTTGGTTGAACCGGTCAAGGATACAGCTACGTCTGAAATTGCAACAGACATCACATAAACGCCTATTCAACATGCACGAACACGAGCCCTATCAGGACAGCAAATCCAGGCCGAGAAACTGATGAGAACCACAAAACGAAAGTTAAGTGAACTTTCTGTTGGAAACATTGTAATAATTCCGATGCCACAGTATGATCGTGGACCAACAGATCCTAGAAATATATTGGGTGTAATTGAAGAGGTGTCTGAGTATGGCTATCGTGTTGGCACTTCTGTTGGGACATTGTCAGGGTATCTTTGCAGGAACCATATAGAAGCTGTAAATGATACGAGTCTTAGCATCTCAATGCTTCCATCTCTACAAATATCTTTGCGTTAGGCAGTTCGCAAAATTTCAAAAACTGGAGGTCAGGGTTATCTGAGTTGCAAGTGCAAAGGTAGTTGCAAAGCTTCAAAATGCAAGTGAAAAAAAACAAAATAGCCTGTGTAATTCACGTTGTCATGATTCTATGACATGCTCTTAGAAGTAAATTTGAAAACTGGAAGTTGATAGAACTAAAAGTACTTTTGACATGATTTTGTAAAATATTGTTAATGTGTTTTCTTCTTCATTACAATCAGTTTGTATTCATATTAAGAATTCCTTCGGTTTGAACAGTTGCAAAAAGGTAAAAAATTGTACAAGTTGTAAGTGATTTTTAGGCTAATTTTGTACAAATTATAATTTGTATTCTCTAATTTCATACAAATTATAATTTGCACAAACCTAAAATACAAATTATGATTTGTACAGAATTTTCCTACAAATTATAATTTGCACAAACTTACAACTCGTACACAACATATATATGGTATTGGTATCATGTGTGTTTTACTTCCTTGTCAGGTATTGCGTACAGTATATATGGTAGTAGTATTATTTGAGTTTTACGTTCGACTCACCTTGTCATGTAGTGAGGACAGTATCTACAAAAATGTATGTAAGCATATGTCACCTACACGATGTATGTAAAATATGTTTAAATATTTTTTTGTAGATCACGTGATATGTGCCTAATAGTATAATATAAGGAACTTCAACATTACTTTAATTCTCATATGTATGCTAAACACTGCAAACAGGTAAGTTATTGTATATATATTATGATAAATATATAGAACATATAAAAATTATATATATAAAGAGTTTTTAGTAGTTCAAATTGATGTGCTTGCTATAAATTTCATGCTTTGCATGCTATAATTTTCATATATCTGTTTTGAATTGCATGACAGAAGAAAATAAGACATTTTCATTTTACTTATCAGAGGGTACTATGTTGTATTGTATGTAATGTGTTTAGAAATCGAGCCATCGTGTATGTTTGCATGCTTTGCTTTTATATATTATTTGTGTAATGTCGGTTTTAAAAGCTCTTCAGAGTTTATGTTGTATGTTGCTTCATGTACCGAATTTAATAAAACTGTTGGACTTTGACTGGTGAAATGCGGTACAGAAATTAGTCGGGACCTGTAGAAAAAGTTAAACAACAGTGCGTTCTCAGATTTGAACATATCCCTTGCCTCACCAAAAACTTCCCATTTTGTTTAGAATACTTTTATTTCATTTTGATTTATTCAAGGCGATGAAACTTTCTTTTGTTTTTGTTTCTTTTTTTTTAATTATTTTAGGAGGTGTGGGGGGGGAGGGATGTATACCGGTCCGCCCATATGAATCCCTTCCTGTGAAAGACTTGAAAGAATTTTCAAATTATTTTAAAATCATATATGTTTTACATCAACATATATTAAATTTTCTTGATTATTTATGAATATTAATTTATTGTCTTTATTAGTTTGTTTGATTGTTTGATTGATGGTGTTTAACGCGTCTTTCAACAATATTTCAGTTATATCGTGGCGGTCAGTTTTATTGGTGGAAGAAACCGGAGGATCCGATGAAAGCCACCGACCTGTCACAAGTCACCGACAAACTTTATCACATTATGTTGTACACCTCGCCCTGAACAAATAAAAATTATTTCCCTAAAATTATCAATGAACTCAAAAACAAAATTCACTAAGCAAATCTAGAGAGTAAAAATTCACCTCGTGCCCAATGTCGCCTCTGCATCTCGAAAACTGAAATAATATAACGGGTTTCGTGACTTCTCGCGTGATGTCGCCTAGGATATAGAACTATCCTAGGAGACACCATGCAATTAGTATTGAAGAGAGAACGTTTGGTTCGCATAACACACAGACAGCTTTGACTCATTCTTTTGCAACCGGAAAATATTCTAATGAACTCACTTCCATAATTAACCCAAAACTAATTTTTATTTTTAAACAGTTTGCTAATTTCAAATCCGTAAAACTGGAGTGCTATCTGCAATAGTCAAGACGAAAATGGTTTGATGCTAGAATTACAATTCATATCTTTTTTTCTTAGTTAAATTCAAATCCTATAATATAAATATAGGGCTTTTCGTCTTATCAATACCAATATGCAAATGTAAAGGTTCTACAGACTGTTGAGCAATAATTAAAAATCAAATATCTCTTAAGCACTGTAAATAAAACAAACTCAGAAAAATGGTTCAATTTTGATTTAAGAAAATAACACACGTACATTTATTTATAAATATGTTTGTTTGTTTGTTTGGTTGATGGTGTTTAACGCCACTTTCTATAATATTTCAGCTATATCATAGCAGTAAGTTTTATTGGTGGAGGATACCAGAGGACTCGGTGAAAATCATCGCAAGTCACTGACAAAATTTATCACATAATGTTGTACATCTCGCCCTGATCGAGATTCGAACTCACAACATTAGTGGTGATAGGTACTGATTGCATAGGTAGTTGTAAATCCAGCTACCATACGACCACGGCTACGATGGCCCGCTACATAAATATACAACAATTCTCAGTCAGAAAATTCAAAAATACAAAATCATCAGTCAAACAAGTCATAATCCTGAAGCTGACATGCTGGGATCACCTAATTGCGCATACTCTTTGTTTGTCGTTTCGGGAGACATCCGTATCCCCAAATTCCCTGCACAAATGTCCCACAGAGTTATCTATAAAACGGGTTTTCCTCGAGTACCTGTCAAAGCTTTCCTTCAACCAACCAACCAACACTATCCATAATTTCGTCCCTTTTTTCACTCTTCGAACCGGCCAACATGACCGTGTGGTGTTTCACTATCATCAATACTTAAACCTCCGAGGTACATTTAAATCTTATATATACTGTCGAATGAGACACAGGAGATTATGGAACAAGTTTTGGCAAATTATCATTTATAGTAATATCCCTGTATGATAAAATAGTTAAATAATTAGTAATAGAAAGGTAAAATCTCTTTCTATAAATAACTAATCTCACATTTAAATCTTGCTATAAATAGCCATTCATACTTATTAAGGAGGAAGTGCACTATAGCCAACATAACAACAACACGTTTGAGCTTCGAATGACCAAATATTTTGTTTTATTTAAAATTTATGCAATTAGCATATGAATGCACCCGCAATGCGACATAATATTGACAAATAATATTGCATAGCATTAACGTTTACTATTGTAGTAAAATCTTATTTATCCAATCAAGTCATAGCAAACTTTTGTAATAATCAATCACATATCAAATGGGAGTAATCGAACGCACGTGTCTAACTATCTTTAGTAAATACGGTTCAATCCTGGTTCGCTTACATTTAATTAGCATACTAATTATATAATTAAATAAACAAAATAGACAATAGGTTCACATACCATAAGGAACTATAGTCTATTTTGAATATGTTAGATTTAAAGTGACTATATATTGCAATATAGTTTTAAGTAAATTATCATCTATGTTGTTGAAATCTTTGTGCATTTGTCTCTTCTGAATATGACGCCATAAATACATATATTTGTTGGAACATAAACATTAAACGTCATTTGTATAATGAACAGTGAAACTCTTAGTTTACAAAACATGTAAGTTATAGTAAATATGCTATGATATTTATATAAATAATATGCATGTGTTGGTGGCCGAATAGTCCCCAATAACATTATCATATTATAAAACAGAGGTGGAACTAGGTTTTTTGAGTTTTCTTTTTTTTATTTGGGAGGGGTAAGGGGAGATGTGCGGAGTTAAGGTGGAAAAGAAATTGGGGGGGGGGGGGGGTCTGGGGTAAAAGGTAAAACAAATCTGAACATATCCTTTGCCTCACAAAAAACTTGCCATTTTGTTTAGAATACTTTTATTTCATTTTTATATGCTCTATCTTTTGTTTTCGTTTTCGTTCTCTTATTATTTTAGGAGATGTGTGTGGGGGGAGGGGCTATACAGGTCCTGTGGAATGAGTACGTACTTGAATGAAATTTCAAATCATTTTAAAATTATATACATGTATGTATTACATGAACATAAATTGCATTGAGCACTGTCGAATGAAACACAAGATATTCTTACAGTTGATTAGAATATTCAAATCTATTCAAAAATCCACAGGTATAGAAAATCGATATTCCATTGAAACAAAGTAACACATTAAAATGTTCCCTTTATATAATAAGGAATTTACTTCTACATAAGCGAATGTATTAGCAGCATATTATATTTTCCCACTAGATGATCGCAAACTGACATAATGTAACATGACACTCGCATTATTTCGGCCTTTAATTGTAAAGGGAATATCGAATGATTAACGACCAATGCAGAGTGATTACGTTTGACAAATATTATCTTTATTAACAAGCAACTGTTTAACTCGTTTTGTGCTTTGTTTGTTTCAGAATATACTAGAGCGACAATGGGAGCTCCATTTAAGCAAACACAACAGCTGAGCATGATTGGGAATGGCGTGAGTGATTGGTTGCCGTTTAGCGACAACGAACATGATCCTCTGATGATGTCCCGGAGTACACAAGAACATGTTGACAGTACCGAGTCCAACAAGTTGTCTAGGGAAGTAAATATGGACTCAAATTCGACTGCAGATGAGCACCAAGTCAATTCCGACGGGTCTTATGCGCACTTATGTCACGATATATATAATCTTCGAGACGACATCGTAGAAATGAAATCTCGATTAGGATTGGCTAATCCAAGCAATGTGAAAGAATCTATAAATAGATTGAACGGATTATTGAAAGCCAAAGAATGTATCAGAGATATAGATAATGCAATTAATGATTTAGAAAATGACATTGAAAAAACAAACAGATTAGATTGTGCACTTTTATTAAAGGATGATGATTTCGCCTCAGTACACGGTAATCTTGACGGATGCAATGAAAAACATAGAATTCGAACCAAAAAGGAAACACTTTATTCCAAGGAACCATTACGTGTATTTCCACAAGGCACACGACAGGTTTTATCATTTAGCTTAGAAAACTACTTCAAAGATTTTTCAACTGACCAAAGTCAATCTACCACACACACAATGTCAAATGAACTCTTGCGATTATCAACTTTAAGCACATTTCCACGTACCATAGATATCAGTATGATAGGTCTAGCACCTGCCGGGTTTTACTCTACCGGCCAATCAAGTGAGACAAAATGTTTTTCATGTGGAATTACATATAAAGACTGGACTTCCGGTGATGACCTAATGACCGTCCATAGAAGACTATCACCATCTTGTGATATTGTTAGACATAATAGGCAAAATACTTCATCAGCCATAGACAACCAGGAAATGGAAAGAACCCCAACACAAACCTCTGATCAGTACCAACATAGCAATGGTCATGCAATACTTGAAATTAACGTACAGAAACCGAAATACCCAAATTATGCTCAGCTGCAGGTACGAATCTCTTCTTATCAAGGATGGTCAACTTGCTTAGACCAGACACCACGTGACATGGCAATGGCTGGATTCCTGTTTGATGGTTACCAGGATTATACCAGATGTTTCTTTTGTGGTGGAGTCCTTCATAGCTGGGAACCAGGAGAAGAGCCATGGATAGAACACGCCCGATGGTTTCCACAGTGTGCATTTGTTAAGCAGAATAAAGGAGAAACATTTATTAAAGAGGTTTTGAAAAAACAAAAGGAAAGAGTAAGTTGTTATGGTCAAATTGTGCTTTGTTTCATTAGCATTACCTCAATAAGATTCTCCTCCCTCAGGCATTGGTGATATTATCTGATTTTGGCTATCTTGTTTAGGTCCTTTTGTTTACTTAAATCCAAAGACTTTAAAATTTGGCCTTCCATTCTATTTAGTATGAGCGTACCTGAATAAGGTTAATCTGTAAATGTGGTCGCTCCAAGCAACAAAATGCTACTATAGCTGTTAATTTTGCTGCCTTGTTAGATTTGACATTTTTTACCGCCGTATTATTGAATAGCTTCTTTTATCGCGTTATTATTGAAGAGCTTCCTTTACATTTTTATTATTGATGAGCCTCTTTTACCACCTTATTATTTACACTTTTATTATTAGAAAACTTCTTTTACCGCCTTGTTATTGAAGAACTTCTTTTACCTCCTTATTATTGAAGAGCTTCTTTTACACTTTTATTATTAGAGGGCTTCTTTTACCGCCTTGTTAATGAAGAGCTTCTTTTACCGCCTTGTTAATGAAGAGCGTCTTTTACCGCCTTATTATTGAGGAGCTTTTCTATATAATAATTACATTTTCGAACATGTAACAGATGTTTAAAAGTGACTATTCTATAAAAATTGGGTTTAGGGATATGGTGATAAACGCCACTTTAAGCAATATTCCAGTTACATTGTATATCGTGGCATTCTGTTTTATTGGAGGAGGAAACCGGAGTGCCAGAAGAAAACAACTGACCTGCCACACGTCACTGACAAATTTATCACATAATGTTGTATCGAGTAGACATCGCCATGAGCGGGATTCGAACTCACTCCTTTCGTGTTAATAGGGACTGATTGCATTGCTATTGGTAGTTGTACTACCATGTGATGACGACCCCACGGCCCCTATATCATTGGAGAACATAAATATTTTATTTTGCCTTAGATGACGTCATCAATTTGCTTCAACATAATTTATATCTCATTCATTGTATTTGAACTAATTGAAGCTTTGCCTATTTTATTTTTTGTTGTTTTTAGATTTAATTTGAATAGTTTTTTATTGTTTGGTTAAGCTTGATTTTTATTTTGTGATTTAAGGAAACCGAGATTTCTAAAAAAAATGGAGAAAACACACAGCAAACATATCCAGCTAGCCGTACTACTACTCAGGACCAAGTACAAAGTGTCACGGCTAGAAGTGTTTTAGAGATGGGTTATACTAAGGAACGAGTACTTGATGCCTTGAGAAAAATTAACGAATAAAGGCAAGATATGTATATTTTCATGTTTCTTTCCAGTTTCAAGGAGAAATAGTTAGGATATGAAACAATTGTCACAGAGCAAACATATTCAGCTAATGCAGCTGCGACCAATACTACTGAAACAAGTAGTAACCATACTACTAGACAGGACCAACTACAAAGTGTGGCGCTAGAAGTGTTTTAGTGATGGGTTACACTAAGGAACAAGTACTTGATGCCTTGAGAAAAATAAATGAATTAAGACCCGGTATGTCTTTTTCATATTTTCATCATATTTCAGTTTCAAGCAGAAATATTTAGGATACGTAAAAATTATAAATTCAATAGATGTGTATTTCAAATGAAATGTAGTCTAACACTATTGAAAAACAAATGAGAACTTATATTTTAAGTCATAAAATCAATGTGAATCAAAGGTAAATCTAACCTTGGTTAAATTTGGTTAAATTTTAGTTTCTTGTGTTGTAATTTTTATTTTGCTTTTTCTTTGTTTGATGTCTTAAGTCCAGTGTTGATTGTGTCTCTTTGTTGCACATTTTTGATTGCCCTTCGGTTTTCTCTAACATTTACTTGGATATATAATAGGTAATATACTATAAGAAGGAGTATACGTTAACCTTAGATCAAGTTAAGAGTATTGTCCTTTTTCCAGTTAATTTTATTTTATTGGATGGTTTGTCGGCGATGGGAGGATTTTAGGCTTCACATCATGTTTAGTTGATGTTGTTAACTAAACAGACAGTATATTTATATTCAAGTGTAATGCAAATCTTTAGTTTTTCGTGTTGTGTTTGTCTGATTGTTCTTTCCCTTTGACCATTGTATTGCTGTACGATTCTTCGATTTACGACTTTTAATTACCCCTTGTATCTTATTTTATTTTTTTATTCTTTGTACAGTATTTTTTTTTCTTTTGCATTTAGGAGGAAGTACTATATCAGCAGTAGATATCATGCACGTGCTCTTGAAAGATGACGATG
>MJUT01064879.1:150588-169183 GCA_002080005.1 Gigantidas platifrons | reverse complement strand
ACAAAGGGATATACAACACAAAGGGATAGACAACACAAAGGGATAGACAACACAAAGGCCAGAAGATTAAGGACAAACAACGATCTACAAAAGACTACAGACAACTAAAGATCGGGAACACGAACCACACTAAAACCACGGGTGAAATCATTTGTTCTTGAAGGATAACCATTTCCTGTTCCACTAGTGACACCCGTTGTGTAACTCTTGTTAGTTTACTTTCTAGATAAACAGTTTGTTAACAGCGATGTGAAGTTGTGCAGATTTGTAATTATTTGAATTTAGTTATCAAGAGAGAAGGATTGGAATTCCATTGTTTTATTGGTGGAGGAAACTGGAGTACCCGGGGAAAAACAACGACCTGTCGTAAGTCACTGACAAACTTTTTGACATAATGTTACATTGAGTAAACCTCGTCTAGACGGGATTCGAACTCACAACGTTAGTCTTGATAGGATCTGATTACACATGTAGTTGTAAATCCAACTATCATGCGATCACGACCACCACAGCTCATTTTGTGATATGGCAATTTAAGGTGAATCTAGTAATTGTTCACTCGATTGTGTGTCTGTTGTTACTGTAAGACATTTTGATTTTGATTTTGTTAATATTGTAATAAAGCAGAGAATGAATTAATAAGTATGTTAAAACGAACACAGGGAACAAAAGTCATAAGACATTTTCAAAGATTTACGTATACAATGTGAGTCCTCATTGTTAAAAATTCCATTATTGCTTCCGAATCCCAAATACTATTATTATATTAAAAAAACAATAGGGCAGCACAAAATCATTTTCTATATAATAACACGAATAATTAAAAACAATCCACAAATTGTTTAACTACAATACTGAATTCAAATGAGCGCACGATGTTTTCTTCCGCTGTGTAATAATATACAATTGAAATATATATTAGTACACGGAAGTTTTGTCACTATATGTTATTCATACTATTGTTAGCCTCTAAATTTAGCCTTTTTTTTATTAAAAATAAACACTGTTGAAAGAAACTATATCATTAAAAAAAGTCCCCATTCTGATCTGTCATATCATATGATTATCACATGGGAAATATCACATGATTATCACATGGGAAAAATCACAAGATTGCTAAAACGATAAATCACGTGTATTAATACAGTTGTGTCTGAACTTAAAACGTTGGTTTGATTAATGTATATATTGTATTTTGTAGTCCGAGAAATGAATAACGTTTCTATATTTTTTTTACTGACTTTTATGGCTTCGTGAAGTTTTAATAAGATTTGTTTATGAAGTCGTATTTGATTTCATTATTACAAATGAGAATGAGTGAGTGAGTTTTTGTTGTATAACGCCATTTCAGCAATATTTTTGTTAGCTATGTCATGAGCAGAACAAATTAACTTTCAATGAGGTGATGGTGAGGTCCGCTTAGTACTAGACCAACACGCGTAATTGGATTTTTATAGTGCTAGCATACTGAAACAACAGTCCTCGGGTAGACATGTTGCTCCACTCGGACACATTATTCTGAATTCTTTGGTTTGACCCGATCGGGGCTCGAAACTACGACCTATACCGCACTCATTACACCACCAATGCGGTTCAAATAAGAATGAAGTAATACCTTCTAATAGACGTACATTCTAGATAATCATAGATAATGTTTTTTTGGGTTGTTTTTTTTTAGGTTTATGGTGTTTAGCGCAATTTCAGCAATATTTCAGCTATATCGTGGCAGCTAGTTTTTATTGGTTGAGGAAATCGTGGCATACGGAGAAAACAATGCACCGACCTGTGGCAAGTCCTTGACAAACTTTATCGCATAATGCTGTATCGAGTACAACCGTCATGAATGGGGCTCGATATCACAAATTTAGTGGTGATAGGCGCCGATTGCACAGGTAGTTGTAAATCTAACTACCATACGATGACGACCATGACGGCCCCGATGTTTTAATGAACTCCATATTTGATTTAATTATTAAACATAAAAATGAAGTAATAGCTTCTAACGAACGTAAATTGTATAGATAACGGACGTAACAACAAAACAAACATGTATTATATTCACGTTAGGGAGAGTTCGTCTTGTAATACATTTTCTAATCCCGCTCATGGCAAGATGTACTAGTTACTCGATGCAACATTATGTGATAAAGGTTGTCAGTGACTTGCCACAGGTCGGCGGTGTCATCCACCAATAAAACTGGCCGCACGTTATAACTGAAATATTGGTGTAAGTGACATTAAACACCATAACCCTAAATCTTGTCATACATTTTCTCCTTACTTCTGAGTACAAATGTACTAATATATTTCTGAGTACAAATGTACTAATCTATTAAGTCAAGCTTTTAAATGATAATCTCATCTTATCTACCAATCTTTATTTCCGGTAAAGTCATCTTAAGTAGGTTCAAAATTAGTTCATTGTTTTCCGATTTGTATGTGTACTTTAAATTATATATTATGGATACTGTCCAATATTATTATTCAACGTTATTTATAACAACGCTACTCATCCAGTTATATGCGAGTATTGGTATGTGTGGTGTCTCCCATTGTTCTGAGATGCACATTGTTTGCACTGATTTATATATATGCAAATATGTTTCTTTTATTTGCAAAGCTCGGTAGGAATTCCAACACTGTACAATAGGAGTTATATCTCATTGTACAGTGGATGGAATTTGGGCCGAGCCCAGTAACAGTATTACTGAATTAGAATTATTTTCAATATTGTGTACTGCCTTATATTTTCTTTAATACTATTGATTATTGTTTATTGCATTATTAACTTTATTTGATGTTTGATTGTTATGCTCATATGGGCCGATAATTCGAAAATTAAAAAAAATCTTATCTTATCTATCTTGGTATTTTAGTCATATCTGGAAAATAACCCATGACCACATCAGTTCACTAAGACGGTCCATAAAACTAGTCTATCCCGTCACTTTTTATTGGAGTGCCTGTAACAAGTCAGTTAAGTGAACGATCATATCTACCGGTTACATACATTTAATTCCAGCAATAGAATGAATAATCCAAACTGAAAACTGTTAAAACATACAATGGATGCCCCTAGAACACAAATACATTACTGCTTTGGTAGGCACTTCAAGTGGTGATTTTAGCTAGTTTTATTGGTCGAATAAACTCGCCTAATATGGACATGATGAGGTCATGTAAGTGTTTCCCACATGTGGTTAAAATGCAGAACCTCATATTCTTATAAAAACATTGAAACTATAAAATATGTTTTGTTGCCACAAGTTTTGTGAAATTTCTCTGTTTAAAACGTGTTTGATTTTAAAGTAGCGTAACAAAAAATACTGAAAAAAATATATATCTTGAAGTAAGGTAGCTAATTAACGCATTTCATGGTCGTGAATAGAGATAAATGATCTCACATGTAAGGAAGGATTGAAGATACCAAAGGGGTAATCCGTAAATGACTTAAATATTGTTGATATATTATTTGAACTAATTTGACGGATTGCATAGATTGTATGACGATCATTTATTTCATTTTAGGGATTGGTTGTTTTTGTTGTTTAACACAATTTTTAACAATACATCAATTATATCGTTGCGGGCAGTATTATTGATGGAGTTTCAAGAGTCTTCAGAGAAAACAACACACTTACCGCAAGTCACTGACAAACTTTATCACGAGTGACGGTAATTGAACTCATAACCTTAGTGGTATTAGATATTGATTGCATAAGTGGATGTAAATCCAAATCCTATACGATCACAGGCACGATTGATATGAACTGATGTTGACAATTTGATATTAAATTTATAGGCGTTTAATTTTTATTTTTTATTTACTGTATAGAGTAGTGGTTTGAAACCAACATAGACAAGGCTGAAGATACCAAAGGAGCAATTAGAAAACTTAAGTAAAAAAGGGATAGACAATACAGTGGCCAGAAGAACAAGGACAAGCAACGATCTTCAAAAGACTACACGGACAACTAAAGATCGCACAACACGAACCTTACGAAAAACACGGGTGAATTCAGGTGCTCCGGAACGGTAACAATTTCCTGTCCCACTAGTGACACCCGTCGTATAACTCTTGTTCGTTTACCTTCTATATTAGCAGTTTGTTAACAACAATGTGAACCGTTGTAGATTTATAATTGCTTAAATCTCGTTATCACTAAAATTCCATTGAGCGGTTTAACCCCGTCACATTTATCCGCATATCTCAAATCACAATGTAGTAGTTTCAAGACTTACTTCTCTTGTTGTATTCTTTGCGATAAGGGAGTTTAAGGAGGTACCTAACACTACAGGGAGATAACTCTTTAAAATCAGTTGAACGTTTTGATCATTTGATGTGTGTATGCAGATTTCAAGTGATCAAAACCACAGAGAGAAAAGCTGCTATGTGGCTATTGAATTTATAGCTCTGAGTCTGTTGGTTGGAATTTGTTAAAATTTTGATATTTATTATGGTGGATATATTCAAACACACTGCCAAAAAAAAAATAAGAAAGTTAAACGAGCAGATCAAATTGTACCTGAGAGTGTACCACCTTAAGCTGCAATATAATGTTTGTTCGTGTCATTGTTTGTATGTCGTCACTATAAGACATTATGATATTGTTAATAAAATCGTATATTGTTACAATTTATCTCTCATGAATGAATAAATGAATGAATGAATTTATATTACAATTTAAATACCTCAAGGTCATGGCGTGTGACATAATACCGTGTATAGATAAATTTAAATAATATTTCTAAGTAATATTTTGACAACGTCACGTTTTCTATCTATGTTATAATAAGACATTTTAAACCATAATTTATTTTCATCTTTTCACTGGAAAGTGGCATGGTTAAACTATTGTAATGGGCCCAAACTAATTCACATTATACAGTTAAACCCTTCGCGAGCACTTGACTTCACCCCTAGTTTTTGATGGGGTACGTGTTGCTCATCTTTTTAGTTTTTCTGTGTTGTCATATGATGTGTTTTTACATTCTGAGTTCCGTGTTGTGATGTCCGTTATGATTTCAACATAAAAACGATGTTCAGTTAGTCTTCACTTCCAGTTGTTAGTCTTATTTACGTTATTTGTGCTTTCTAGCTCATAGTGTTGTTCAACTCGGATTGACTATATGAGTAACATGGCGGGTGTCTTGTGGGAGGTAGAAACTGCTTGCCCCGCTCGGGCGCCTGTATTCATCCCCGGTTTTTGGTGGGGTTCGTGTTGCTCATCTTTTTAGCTTTCTGAGTTGTATTTTTTGTTTTGTTGATCTTCGTCCTGTGTCTTGAGTTCCCAAAATTGCCAGTTTCTCTGGATTGTCCATTCTTGATTGCCAGTTTCTCTGCATTGTTCATTCTTGATTGCCAGTTTCTCTGGATTGTCCATTCTTGATTGCCAGTTTCTCTGGATTGTCCGTTCTTGATTGCCAGTTTCTCTGGATTGTCCATTCTTGATTGCCAGTTTCTCTGGATTGTCCATTCTTGATTGCCAGTTTCTCTGGATTGTCCATTCTTGATTGCAAGTTTCTCTGGATTGTCCATTCTTGATTGCCAGTTTCTCTGGATTGTCTATTCTTGATTGCCAGTTTCTCTGGATTGTCTATTCTTGATTGCACTTGTGGTTTTCTCTAACGTTTATGTGCAATATTGATTGTTTGCTTAACGTTCCTTCCATATACAGGAGGAGACCAAGTTGAATATTATGTTGAAATAAGGGAAGAGGTGTGACAGCCGAGGTAACGATAGTCACTGACAAAGTTTGTAGAGCTGGGCATGAACGGGCTATTTTTATCCTTTTGTACAACAATGCTCTGACCATACTGATGTACAATTTGCTTATTGTAATATCTACGATTGGATTGTGACACGGCGGCGTCTGCAATTTTTAAAACTATGATCTTTATTAGCATAGACAACATACATGCATCTTTCCTAATGACTCGGGTGGCTCAATGGACTAGGTAGTTGGATTACAACTCATACAAGCCTATCACCAATACGGCGTGGGTTCGCGTCCAGCATTTTAATTTACAAAAAAGAGTGCACTCGACTCGCAGCCGCAAGTGATAAAGTTAACAAGTTACTTGCCCATGGTCGGTGGTTTTCTCCTGGTACTCCGGTTTCTTCCACCACTGCAAATGGTCGCCATGATATAGCTGAAATATTTCTGAACGTTGCGCTAAACACAATAAATCAAATCAAATCAAATCTAACTAAGATACTATCTTTACCTTTTCTTGTTGTCTTTTCAAAACCTCTTGAATAAACGGTTCTCCCTTGTTCTGTTTTACAAACGCACATTGTGGAAACCATCTGGCGTGTTCTACCCATGGATCATCCCCTGGCTCCAAGTTCCGCAGTCCTCCACCACAGAAGAAACATCTGGTATAATCCTGGTAACCAGCAAACAAGAATCCAGCCACTGCCAAGTCACGTGGTGTCTGCTCTAAATAAGATGGCCATCCTTGATACGAACTGATTCGCACTTGAAGTGGTGCATAATTAGGGTACGTACCTTGGTTTTTCAATATTTATGCATTGTTATGTTGGCTCTTACTGACATTCACTGCTTCTGCATATTCAATATTTCCTACAATATGTCTATCATCACTACTATGTGTTTTACTTTCATGCATTGGAGACTGATTATATTTTGAAGTCCTTGTGGCATCTCTGTTTTCAGACGTTTCTCTTTTGAATTCCGATTCGGTAGATGTTGCACCATTTTGACCGGAAGTTGTGGTTCACGTGGTTGTCTGACTCTCTGTTGCAGTAGTTGTTGATTTGTGGTTGTTGCCACCTGTTGCTGTATTAGGATATCAATACTTGGAACAGAGGTTGAATGGCTGAGCTTGCTCTCTACTCTATTACTGTTTTCAACGACGGAAGAATGGTTCGTTCGTTCATTATTGACTTGATTACATGTCGGTGATAGCTTTTTTGTATTCCGGATCATCGCCAGATTTACACTTGTACGTTATTCCACAGGAAAAACACTTGGCCTTGCCGAAATTTCCTGAGTGGTGAAACCCTGCACGTGCTAAACGTGTCATACTAATATCAATTTCACGTGGAAAAGTGCTCAATGATAACAATCTGAGAAGTTTATTTGACATTGATTCACTGCTAACTGCGCATGCCCCACTTGATATACTTTCAAGATGGCTGTCTAAGCTAAGTGGTAAAATGTGTGATGTAGATTGTACAAAGATATGCAATCTGTTTAAGTCATCTAAGATATTTCTGTCCCTTTTGGTGTCAGTCTGTGTCTTACTGTCATTCGGGTTGTGCGTTAATTGCACTCAAGTATAATCACACATTTTTTGTGGACTCGATCTCTTTTTCTAACTTTGCTATCGCTGTTTTAATATCTTCTGTGTGAGTTCGGAGACGGATCAATTCATTAGCCTGATCTAAGAAGGCTGACATATGAGATGGACTTAGTTATACCTATCTGGGACGTTAGATGCTTGATACCAGGTTTTAGGTCTTCGAAGTTTTCACAGAAGTTTGTATACAATTCACTACACTTTTTTGCTTGACTACTTTGTATGTTGTATTAGAAATCTGTGAAGAGTTGGCACCACCTGATTGTGATGAGCGGGATACCATTAACGTCCCTTGTCCATTGTCGCTGAACGATCTATGGTATTTATTTCGCTGTCATATTTACACCTAATGGTGGCACATTCTTCTTGTTGGAATCTGTGAGGTGGCATTATTTGTTGCAAAGAAGCACCAATTCTTGCTTTGTATATATATTCTGAAAAAAAGTTAAAATGTCGTTTTTAAACGATAAATTTTATGAATACCGGTCCATTTATTACCACTATATAAACCATTATTCATCATTCCTTGTTACGGTGCTATCGTGAATTTGATCGGCGTGATATTCAGATTTAAACCTACCTATGCCAGCAGTACATAGCTTCACTAGAGTTAAATTTCCGCTTGTGGCGAGGTGTAGACGATATATGATAAAGTTTGTCAGTAAATAAAGCATAGCGATGGTTTTCTCTGGGTTGCCCCATAAATAAAACTGACCGCCATGATATTATTTTGCGGCTCCATAAAAAAACTATGCAACCATGACATCACTGAAATATTGTTGGCATTGGCGATGAACATCCCCCCAAGTACTATATAAACCAGTATGCTATGTCTATCGGTGTCGTCGTGCTACATGTTAATAAAATCATGCTCTACACCAACAATGCACAATTTACAGTCCCCCCCTTTTCCACAAAAAATACACAAAACAATAAAAGGGTGTTGAAGGCATATTAACACAATACAAATATACAATTAAAATTATGCTTCGGTAAAAAGGCAACAACCAGAAATAAACTATTCCCAATGCACAGCCACAGGCACATGAATCCTCATCAGTGAGAAAAGTGACACAATGAAATATGCATAAGTTTTTTCGGATGACAACATTATTGCTATTTTATTAACACCATCCAAATGTTTATAATCTGGACAAATTTGTTCAGTATTAACAAATAATCAAGGTATTAGTGCCAAGTTCAGAGGACACTTAAAAAAGAAGTTATTCCCATCAATTAAGAGAAGAATTAACAACAAACGTGTTCTTCTATTAATGTTTTTTTGTATCTTCCCTCCTCCCCTCCCCCTCTCAATTTCTATATCAGAGAACCTTTTTCAGGGACCTTATTTACCCAGATTAATTTTAATTGACATGGACTTTTTACTTTAATTGTGAAAAAGGGAAAGGGGAAAGGGGGTCTTGATTCTGGAAACGTGATCAACATGTTTAGTAGTGAATAAGATAATATTAGAAAAGAGGTTCCATCACCCACCCTATGGATCAGCATGTTTTAAAAAAAATTGTGGTGGATTTGTGTTACAGATATAGTGTTTTATTTCTATTAAATCAGTTTTTTATCATTAAAAGTAAAACATGTGTGAAGAAAAAAATAACTATGCAATATTTTTTGCACTTGACATACATTTAAGATTTGAACTATTTCGATGACTCTTCATTTTTTTTTATCATAACACATGTATGTACATGTCCATATTTAATAATACATTTTTTTTCTCATATCACCTATATCAAGTATATGTACCTATTTTATAACACCAGGTAAAAACATTCATATGAGGTTCTTGTATATTTTCGGACATTTTGCTTTTGGTGTCCAACACGATTTCCATATCAAATGACACGACAAGTACAACTAGTGGAGCAGGAACTACTTACCCTTCCGGAGCACATGAGTTCATCCACGGTTTTTAGTAGGGTTCGTGTTGCTCAATCTCTTGTTTTCTGTGTTATGTTTGTAGATCGTTGTTTGTCGTTTTGTTTTTTTCTTTTGACCATTGTATTGCGTGTTCGACGGTTTCTCATTACCCTTTTGGCATCTTCAAGGTTTTCTTAACTTTTAAGCGGGGTTCTTTGGTAAAGATTATCTTGTTTTAATCAGTTGATGTTGAGACTTCAAATGTTGTATGGCAAGTTGTTTGTAATATGGTTTGTACACTGTATATAACTGTTGGATATGATGAAGAGATATCACGATAATAATTATAAATCGGGAACCAGTTAGCAATAAAGTGTACTCTACATTCGGGGTACCAATCGCTAGTAAGAGTCTAATGCTGGCATTATGTAATATATAGTTACCTTCAGCGCTTCTGTGTTGATATGTACAAAATACTTTATTAACCTTTAATGTAAAAGTTGTATTTTCTTCCTCTTTTCAACAAATTTAAATTTATATATTCATAGTAATGTTATGGTGTTAGATTTACATTTTAAAGGTGTTTGTGAAAAGTTTGCTACCATATTGGAAAAAATACTAATTATGACCTTATAAAATTATTAAAATTTTCAGTGGTCATTATATTAAATCTTCTGTTTAATCTTATCATTGGATATTGTGGTTTATTAGCCACTTCAGAATGTGTTCCATTCCTTTGAGTTCAAATGACAGTTCATTTACGATGGGTGTAATTGTTTATTGAATGGAACCTTTCCTTGCAGGCTTTGTGCTACTCGAACCATAGCATGATTTCCATTAGTGTATTTTCTTGTGACCACGTAAAAGATATCCGCCCACAAAAAAATCGTCGGCATCATTTTAGCATATAAGTTTATCCATCTGCAGGGGCATAGCTACTTTAGTATCAAGTAGGCACGTGCCTATACATCAATTTGAAAATTGTTCCCTCCACTTTCCTACTGGAATAAACATGTAGATATCTTCCATGATTTTGTGGATGATGTTATTAGGTGGGCTCTTGTAGATGATTAGCCAGAGATACTACTCGACACTCTACATGGAACAAACCGTGACTTATACCCGCTATATACAGCACCACCAATATCTTACTGACACTATCGGTGTCATCAGCAACAAGCGAGATATCTTTAAGTGGAATGAGACTCGTGAAATCCTTCTTAAGGTCGCATACGGGTGATAAACGACTGTTCAACTTATACACAGACATGTGCAAGTCGAATTGGATTTGAAAAACAATGAATAATTCATGATCAATAAAAGCCCAGAAAGTAACCTCAACCATACACGTATTTTGTTATTCCTTTCGTAATTAAAGTTTCAAAGGGTATAAAGTAACATGGCCATTCATCTGTCCGCGAGAGATCTGTCTGGGTAGTCAAGGACGTTAAAGTTCTAGTTAGTCGGTAGTAGTATTGTCAAGAAGGGACAAAATTATCTGAAGTTCATGTGGTTAAAAGCACTTTAAAGCTGATAAAAAAACTACTGGTAATTGGTTGTACGTTGTGATAACGACATAAAACAACTGACCATTGTCCAAAATTAAGCACACTAGCAGTAACTGAGACTGAGAAATAATAATTACTAATGACTTGATGTATAACTGATGTAATATATCAGAGTAGAGGGGCAGTCGTGGTCGTGATCATATGGTAGTTTAAACTACATGTCCAATCAGTGCCTATCACCACTAAGATTGTGAGTTCGAATCCGTTCATGGCGAGATCTACTCGATACAACATTATGTGATAAAGTTTGTCAGTGACTTACGGCAGGTCAATGGTATTCTCCGGTACTCCGGTTCCCTCCACCAATAAAACTGACAGCAACAATATTGAAGGGGTTATTGCACTAATATTGAGGAATATTGTCCCGAGCAGTATGTCATAGTGTACAAGCTTGCGAGTGGAATATGATATACTGTGAGGGACAATATTCTTCAATATTAGTGCAATAACCATTTTATAATGTAGTATCAAACATTTCAGTCTGTGACATTTAACCATATTTCTTTGCAACATGCATTCAACATAATTCCGTCATATTGTTTATACATTTGTATCTCTCGTCCGCTTGCACGCAAATACAGTTTCACTTGGAACCGAGCTCTAGTGCGTACTAATCTTAAAAGAGAAAGAATGGAGTGCAATATCGGTCAAGATGCAATATTTTTAACTCATTCGGAATTGTTCTACGTTTTAGGTATATTTATAAAGGAAGATTAGTAAAAATATCCGAAAATATTGCATTTTTATTTAACAAAGAAATATATATGAAATATTTGATTCTATATTATAAAACTGAAATATTGTTGAATGTGACTTGAGCACAATAAACCAAGACGTGAACCAACAACCACACCATGAGATTTCTTATTCCAAGGCTTGTTATCAGTTTATAAAAAAAATTAACAGCTTCGTAGCTACAATCGTTACACGTTAAACATTTTGCTTCACAACATTTCCCAAAATATTTCCATATTATAAAAAAACGATATTGGACTTGTCTCAACCGGCACATTGACAATATTTTTATATAGATTTGTACTGGCTGTATGTAAAAATGTACTGGAGTATATCATTACATTGTTTGTCGTTAAGAATTAAGTACGGTTAACAAAGTTTTAAAAATATTGAAAATGACAACTATTGTCTAATTAAATCTGTCTATTAGATCTTTAGTTCCTTCTTACGCGCCCGTACATGTGATATTGTTGATTATTATTTTAATATCAAACATTACAAGAAAATGGATCGTTTGAAAATATCAGTATTTTCTTTCTGTTTCAAAACGATGGCATGAAAAACAACACATACCAATTTAGACATAATGTGTTCGACGTCACCAGTTTTCGACGGTCAATGTTAATAAGTTACTGAATTTATATAACCTAAATATTTACATGATCAAGATCATAGCAGATGGTGAAATCAAATTTGGTATGCACTAGATTAATTTTTACGTAATTAAAGCTTTTTTAACGTGACGAAAAAATGAATTACGAAAAAAGACACTTTCAACGTGAAATAATAGATGCGGTAGGTAGTTCTTACACTTAAAGATGACATTTTTAGATAAGATTTCTTGCGATCGTTTTAAGCAATTCGGCATCATAATATAACCTCTAACAAATGAAGTGATCAAAATAATGAGAGATTTTAGCACGTGAAACAAACGTCGAAAACAGACGACCGTTGAAAATGAGTGACGTTGCGATATTACTATTCGATTCGTTCACTTTAATTTACATAATACAGCTTTGGAACATGTTTTTTTCTCTCTCCTGAATTCACCACATTGCACCTTAAGTCCATTGCATGCTTTGTTTATTGAGCTTGATTCTTTGTATGTGTGTGTTTCTAAGATATGCACAATGATACGTCGTAAGTTCTGTATTTTGAAGGAAAAAAAATGACGTTCGTTACTTTTCATTACCTAACTTTGTTGGTCCGCTGTGAGAAAATAGGTGCACATATTAACTATTTGTATTTATTTCTGAAAAGCACATATTGGCAATATATTTTGGAGAACAAATTATCAACATCCGAGGTTGGGCCGATTTTGGCCCTAATAGCCCCCAGTACTTTAGATAAACTATATCTCGTGTACATTAGACCACTTTTTGAATATGCATGTGAACTACGGGATAACTGTGGGGTTGGAATTCACAAAAACTGGAGCGATTTCAACTGGAAGCTGCCAGAATTGTTACAGGCATACCTATGTTTACAAAAACTGAAATTTTATATAGAGAGACAGATTGGGAATTATTATCTGTGTGACGGAAGAGAAGGAAACTTCAACTTTTTTATAATATAGTTAATAAAAATACCCCTAATTATCTCTGTACATTGATTCCCCCACCATACAAAGTACGTCAGTGTATCCGTTGAGAAAAGGAAATGATATTATTTTACTTTGCTGTAGACTCTCTTCGACTAGTGATTATTTTATCCCCTCCACAATAAAAATGTGGAATAGTTTATATAAAAATATTCGAAACAGTGATACCTTATCAAAATTCAAATCAGAATAAAAGAAAATCGCTGAAACTGAAAATCTTTCTGTCCCCAAACATTTTTACTGTGGTCCTCGGAAATTAAATATTATTTTTAACTCAGCTAAGAAGTTCATCTTTGTTTTTGAATTTTGATTTATTTCGAGTTGGAATCGTATCTGTCCCATCTTGTCGATGTGGAGCTGCCCTTGAAAATGCAAAACATTTCTTTTGGATTGTTTTATGAACCTGCAAGCCACAACTACATTGATAAGTAATATCAACAGGGTTACAACCTGCTATATATTAGACATTGAATTTCTGACATGTGGCAATGATAATTTAACTTATGAACAAAATTGTATTATATTTAAATAAGTTTTTGATTTTATTAAATGTTCAAAAATATTCCTTATCGTATAAGTCGAATTGAATTGAGTGAACATGCACATCATATGAATCCAACTTAATTTTATTTTTTTCCCTCCATTTTGTTTGTGAATATCATCATTGACTCGTTATTAGTGTTACATATAGCAATGCATGCCTTTTATGTACTTCTTTAATGTAACAAATTGTAATTTGGAGAGGACTTCATAAGTTTGCTTAATTTGTGTCTAATCCATGTTGTCTGTTTAATTGGCAAATAAAATATGTTTAAACTAAAATTAAAAAAAAACTTCCAGGTAACATTGTCTGGCTATCTCGACTTGAACAGTCAACAAGCAAATCCCAAATGTTAGAGCAGATCCCACTTTTTTCTGGATAAATAATGTCCCTCGTCTGAAATATTTTGAATAGGAAATAAAACGATCACGAACGTGTTTTTTTTTCTTCTGTTTTTAATATATCAAGAACAAGCAATCGATCTATCATTTAAAAACAATGGTGTATTTGGAGATCCCACTTCTGTCCATTGAAACTTATCTGTCATATTAAAGATGTTTTAGACACGTTTTTCAATAAACTGTTCAATGTGTTCAAGCTATTTTCAGACACTTCTCGACTGCTACCCATGATTTCTGATACCGTCTAAGTACTCACGACAAATAAGTTATTTTGCAATAAATGAATTTACAGTTTCATAATCTAACAACCGAAAATACCTTTCTGGAGCTAATCTTAACAATGCAGAAAAAAAAAGAAAGACTGATGGAATTCAAACCACCTTCTAGAACTATCCATTCCATTACAAGGCAGAGCCAATGCGATCATGACTACTGTGCTGCCGCATTTAGTCAAGTAAATTTATTACTTACAGTAGTGACGGGGTAAAATGCGAATTAGAAAACATAGCAGACGATTTGATTTGTTAACTGCAGATTTAAGAAAATAACTACCAAGCACAAACAAATATTTAACAAAAGCTCCGATGGCGCTTTCCCAGTTTCCCGGTTGTTGACTGATTTTGTCTGTTTATTGATTTATGAGTTTTGACTTTCCCTTTGGAAGATTGCTCTGTGTTCGGTAATTTTGTTATTACCCTTATTCGATAAAAACGACATTGCTAAATTGCTTTATTTTTAGTGATTATGACGGTTTACATGATGTTCGAAAAAAAAAACGACAGAATAGTTAATATTGATAAAGATAAATATAAAATTAACAGCTTAATTCCCTGTAATTTCGTGTCATGATTTCATATGTAAGGAAATATTTGTTGTATGGCTTTCGAAAAATCAATACAAATATACTGTACACCCACAAATCTTATAATATTAAAATATGTATTAAAAAAATATCACCTATTCTAGCATGACGTCCTTCATTGGCTATATAAATAATACAGTGATAAAACTCATGATATATTTTAATTCGCTCATGCGTATTGACGAACAAATTACAAACATAATTCCCTAGTGAATTTATGTATTCATACAGGACTGTTGTGCATAGCAAACATAAAAATGCCCGTATTGTTTTTACCTATTTTTTTTCCGCAATAAATACTTAAGACAACCATCAATGGCCTTTGACTTTTGAAATTTAACATCTTCCGGATGTCGTTTACAAAGAACGCTGATGACATTGATAGACATGCTTACTGATTTATTTTGAAGATTTTGTGAGCATTTTACTTGTTTAAGTTGCTAAATTCAAAATGCCATTAAATTGGAAAATATCAGTAACTGCATAGCATCACAGTATATATATACATAAAAGAAAAAGAACTGTAAACTGTAAAACATGAAGGTTAGTGAATGTTGTAATGAAATGCATTTCCATTACCGACTTCCACTTCAAAAAATAAGTTTGATTTTTCCTACTAGAATCGAAATAATTCATGGAAGCCAGAGTTTGTATCACGTTTTAACGCTCGGGGTAAAATTTGTACGAAAATAATGTTACCCATGTTAAAACTGTATACAAACTCTGGCTTCCATTAATTATTTCATAAATATACAACATTCAAGTTTTATGTTCCTCTCGAAGATAAAAAAAATCTTTTGATGATTTTTATTATAAAAAACCTTGTTTTGGAAATGCGTCGTGCGCACTTAATTGATATCTTTGTTTTTATTAAATCTTTATTGTGCGTAATGCTTTTATTTGTGGTAAAAACAGAAAATAGCACTAACAGTATATACAAAATTATATTAATCTGTGATATCATATGACGAACTTCCAAACAATATAATCTTGGTACATTTGTATTTAAATTTAATTAAAAAACAGATCAAGGAAGGAATATGTCACTCAACTTACAATCCATGGTTGTTAACTTGGTTATCTCATCTTGAACCTCCTGGGATTTACGTGTTTCGTCTGATAATACGGGACCGTATATGAGGCACCTTGAGTACAACCTGAGGCACCGTGTGCAGAAAACCCCGCGTCATCATTTAACAGAACATTTAGAATATCTACTGCTTTTATGTCAACATTATCTTGAAATTACAACTAAATCAGTCATTATTTTCTCAAGTATTAAATATAAAATCATGGAAATTAATTATGAAATTGACAACATTAAGTACTATAACGTCTGAACAGCACCAAATTTAAATAGAAAAAAAATAGCTTAAAGAGTCAAAATGGATACCCATAAACATATATACATGTCCGTTCACTTTTCTGGCTTGGAACATGAACTTCAATATAACGTGGCGGAGTTAAACTGGTTTCATGGGCACAAACCTCCCTTTGTAGTGAAATTAGGAGGCCATGCAAGTGTTTTCAGCAACCTTCACACATAACCTCACATATGAATATGACAATAAGTATTTTTAGAAAATATATATTTCTTAGTTGAATGAAATTGATACCGTTATTCATTGTCACTCTTATAATCAGATATGAATTAATATTACGGTTTATAGATGGATTTCTCCGACTACTCCAGTATCCTTCGCCATTAAAACTGACAACCATGATATAAATTAAATATTAAAAATGTTAAAAATGTGGTCAAACATCCGTAGTCCGATAATAATTGTGTCAACCTTGTAACTACTGTACGAATTGTCATGTTTTTTGTGTAGTTACTCATAATTATGATTGTAGTGTCGTTTAACATTAACATGATGTGTGCCACTGGTGGGGCAGGAACTGCTTAGTCACCAGACGGCCATTTCACTAAAGGTTGTAAGTCTTAAACGGTCACCAGAGCACCTTAGCCCCACTCCATAGGTTTTAGTTGTGATCATTTTGCACAATCTTTAGTTTTCTCTGTAGTAGTTTGGCGTCCTTGTTTGTCTTTTTGTCATTTGAGATGTCTGTCCTTTGACTTACGACTTCTGATTACCCCTTTCGTATCATCAATTTTTGCCTAGTGTAATTACTATGCATTTTTATACCTTGTCTTGATTCCTTAATCTTCTGAAGAGCCGATATAATTTGTTCGTTGGAATATCCCATCTCTACAACACTTCTAACAGCTATACTGTCCATCTGACTGTTATGTTCTGCTGTACTATTTGACTGTGTGTTGGTAGTTGCCTGCTGTGGTGTATTTCCCGTCTGTTTATCATCCTACAAATAAAATATATGCTGTAAATTCCATGTTTTAGTTATAATCGTGAACCCTCATGTTTCGTTTAAGGACCCCTCACACTCATTAACATGTTTATGTAATACGTCACAAAAGACCTCGTAGAGTATCTGATATTAAAAAAAAAAAGAAACACAATTTTAAATCTTTAATGCCTACATCAGATAGATTTTTCTTAACATTCAAAAACATAATAATTTCTTATTGAATGGTTGTAGGTGCTTGAGAATAGGAGATAGGGCTGTGGTGCTTAACACCACTTTCAACAATATTTCAGGTATATCATATACATACATATATCTAACATATGTACACGTTTATATATACGTTTAATCTTATATAAATAGGGTATATCGTATTGTGAGTCATTGTAATCACTTGTTGTTATATACCATATACAGAAAAGATTCCTGACACATGCTAATCTGGGTCACGGGTCACGTAATCTGGGTCATGGGTCATGTATTCTGGGTCACGGGTTACTGTGAGTAGCATGTGTAGTCTATTTTTATCTTGGACAATGATAAGCGTCCTGATTGGATGACCGATTTAAAACACACTGAATCCGAATGGTTTAGCAAGGTTACTCAGGTCAATAGTTTATAAATATAGAATCTTGACAATGTAAAGGAAAGATGCTATCTTATATTTATTCATTTGTTTGATTCTGGAATATTGTTGGTCATTGATTTAAACAAGAAAAAGGGGGTGAATTTTACATTTAAATAAATGTAATGTTTGAGAAAAATATCAATTTGTTGCGATTAAAGCTTAAATCTAACAAATATCAGTGGTTTTGTAAATGAGATTTATTATAAATAGATAATCTGAATTTATTATTTATTAATTTATTATTAATGGTACAATTGTATATCCCTTGGGGGGAATTTGAAATAAAAACACAGGACCGGACTTTAAACAAAAATAATAATCTAGGATTAGTTTGTTATTAAAAAAAAATCCAGGACCCCTGTGTCCATGATTTTTTTTTTTTTTTTAAGTTAAATAATATGAAATATTGACATCCACACTTGCCTTTTGGACAGTACATTTCTATGTCCACACTTGTTTAGACACAAAATAAATACAAATACAAATACTTCTCCTGGGAAACACCATCTCATTATGAATAACGTACCAGATTCTGATCCCTTTGGTATCGTCAAACTTTTCTAATCTGAGACTTCATATCATATAAGGGCCAAAAAGACTACAAATCATGTAAAGTGCAAAACCACACGACAACGCCGCTGCTGTTTTATTATAAACATGACATCATATTTCGAATACACAATCGCAATTAAAAATACATATTTATCCATTATCAGGATGGGAACCGTCTG
>MJUT01064879.1:128487-144770 GCA_002080005.1 Gigantidas platifrons | reverse complement strand
ATAATATTGCATACAATTAAAGGTCAAATACAACGAAAATAGATTTTCTTTAAATTCATATATTCCATTTCTAACATATAAAAATGAAAAAAAAAATCGATCCCGTTTATTTTTCCTACCACCCATAGTGACGCTATACCTGTTCGCTATTGTTTACGATTACCGACAAAGTGATCTACCCTGTTTGCTACGTCATCAGAGACAACAACAAGATTTAGGTCAAATCGCTTCGATCAGTTGATATAAACAGTGATAATTTCCCTACAATAATGGATTATAGTGACAGTGATGGTGAAATTCCAGAAGTAGATTTGTCAATAAGGATGAAGCCGTATATGTTTAAACCAGTCAGACAAAATAATACGACACAAAGTCAAAGAGATGCTTCATCAAACTCGGACAATGAGCGTGAAACTGAAAGTGACGCGGACACTGATGACCAGGTGGAGATATTTGAGGACGCTCCAGATGCAGAAAATTGGTATTTTATCTGTTTATATTTATTTCTTTTATTGGTAAATGTGTGAATTGAATAGATTTTGTTTTAAAAACGTGGATTAAATGGTTTATTCACAATACAAAACGCTTGCACAGTATGTTTTGTTTACCTGTAAAGGTGATGATGATCACGTGATCAAAAAGAGAACTGGATCAACACCTGAATACAAATAATTCGTGTATATATCCATTTGATTTCGATATCATTGCTTGTTTCGTCTGAAGTTCATATTTTACAAGTGATGAAATAGCCAAACTAATAACGAAGTGATGCGACTCTTTTTTTTTATCTAGAAACATGCATGGCTATTTGCTGTTTGCTGTACTTACTTAGCCTTACTTTTCAATGTTGACTTTATATTTGATACTTTTTTATTTATTTTTAATGAATAATTGTATTTTAATATCATGTTATTCCAATCATTGTAATGGTCCTGCCCCTTGGTAAATAAAGTATATTGTCCACCTTCTTAAAATGAAGTACTCAGTAAGCTAATTTTTATATACAAGTGTTCCTGTGAAAATTCCATTTCAATGTCTACACAGAGGGAAAACAAGTGCTGCAAAAACACCAACATTGTCGACATTAAAATTGGAGAAGCGGGCCTCAAGTGCATAACAGAGCATGAAGGATTTATTGCCAACTGCCTTAATAGATACGTCCTTGAGACATCCTTCCACGAGTTCAGACAAGAAAATGGACCCCTTGATGAAAAACAAGAACCGATTCATGAGTAAGTATAAAGTACAATGTATTTCAGGGTATGTTTGCTCTTGGTTTTATATAGGCTTCATGGTTTAGGAGTCACTGGTTATTGATCTCTGTAGCCTGTCAGCACTGAGACGACACTTTTGCTCCTGCTCTGTACTAATCAAGGAAAATGTGCTCACATATCATTTATTATGTTTACAAGCTACTTGTCTCTAAAGACGGAGTTTTCTTCAGGTTGCTCTACTTTACCAGGATATAACAAGCTATGGTATAACTGATAAATTGCTTACGTAACACTGCCCCTCTGTTACTAGTCTCTTGTTACACTTATAGCTCTTCAAATATTACTGCATTATTCACACGAGATCCAAACATTCATATGTCATCAAAGCATTATGTTATAATATGATAAAACTGAACAAATCCTTGGATACCTTCAACAGTTGACACAGTTAACAACACGAATCAGCATCATATTTTTAAAACCATTAGTCACAGCAATATAAAACCACAAGACACGAACCTCTTGTACAATAAGGCATTTTATAATAACAACCTAATCAAGCAGCAAATTTTATTTACTGTCTTTTTTTTCAGAATCTACCGTTACATTGCATACCGGAGATTCACCAGGTGGATATACCAAGTACTTGACAAAAGGAATAGAAGAATACTTCCATCATGTGTTGCAACCAAAATAAGACAGACATTTCATTCCCAGCAGTACTGTGGGTTTAAATACCCGAACTGACAGAATTAGTGAAAATGCATTTATTATAGCTCTGTGATATTAATGAAATAAAATTGTAAACATTCAATATTTTATTTAATTAAATCTTAATCTGTGGGCTTCAACAATGTCAATTTTGTTTGGTCTTGGTGTTGACTGTGGTAGTGGCAGAGGTCGGTCCTTTCCTTCTATAACAAAGAAAATCGCTGAAACTGAAAATCATTCTGTCGCCAAACATTTTTACTGTGGTCCTTGGAAATTAAATATTATTTTTAGCTCAGCTAAGAAGTTCAGCTTCGTTTTTGAATTTTGATTTATTTCGAGTTGGAATCGTATCTGACCCATCTTGTCGATGTGGAGCTGTCCTTGAAAATGCAAAACATTTCTTTTGGATTGTTCTATATACCTGCAAGCCACAACTACATTGATAGGTAATATCAACAGGGTTACAACCTGCTATACATTAGACATTGAATTTCTGACATGTGGCAATGATAATTTAACTTATGAACAAAATTGTATTATATTTAAATATGTTTTTGATTATATTAAATGTGCAAAAAGATTCCTTATCGTATAAGTGGAATTGAATTGATTGAACATGCACATGATATGAATCCAACTTAATTTTATTTTTTTCCCTCCATTGTGTTTGTGAATATGATCATTGACTCGTTATTAGTGCTACATATAGCAATGCATGCCTTTTATGTACTTCTTTAATGTAACAAATTGTAATTTGGAGAAGACTTGATAAGTTTGTATAACTTGTGTCTAATCCATGTTGTCTGCTTAATTGGCAAATAAAATATGTTTAAACTAAAACTAAAAAAAAGGCCTGCATCTAACATTTTCTGGCTATCTCGACTTGAACAGTCAACAAGCAAATCCCATATGTCAGAGCAGATCCCACTTGTTTTCTGGATAAATAATGTCCCTCGTCTGGAATATTTTGAATAAGAAATAAAACGATCACGAACGTGTTTTTTTTCTGTTTTTAATATATCAAGAACAAGCAATCGATCTATCATTTAAAAACATTGGTGTATTTGGAGATCCCACCTCTGTCCATTGAAACTTATTTGTCATATTAAAGATGTCTTAGAAAAAAATTTTCAATAAACTGTTCAAACTGTTCAAGCTTTCAAAAATGTTTCAGTCATATCGTGGCTGTCAGTTTTATTCGTGGAGGGAACCGGACCCAGTAAAAGCCAACGAGCTACCGCAAGTCATTAACAAACTTTATCACATAATTTTGTATTGAGTACACTTCGCAATGAGCGGGATTCGAACTCTTAATGATTGCATATGTAAATCCAACTACTATGTGATCACCAGAACGACGGCACCTAATGTTTAATAACAATTATATTCATAAATAGTTTACTTGATTGCAGTGGTCTCTATTCTATAGGCATCGGGCAAATAAAAGCACCTATCATCCAACAAGAACGTCTCCTAATTTGAAATATAGAATATATTACCCTTTAACCGCTTTATTGCAGCTTAAGTAAGTAATGTACTAAAATTAATTAGAAAACAGCATTTATCATTGTCGACAGCATTTCTTGGAAACAACGTCATCGGGAGAAGTCCGTTTGCAAAAGTCAAAGCCTACAGCTGGCTATCCTACAAGACAATAGTTTAATGTGTGTATGCACTACGCTAATATATATTCATGTAAAATTACTCAAGAGTGATGTCCATAATTTGTTCGGCAATACGCATGTGTGAAGTAAACTATATCGAACATTTCATGTGGCCATCGCTTTAATAGTCAGTGAAGGGCGCCATCTTAAATAATCTCTTAAAACTCCAAATAATACCTTAGTATTACATACTAAAAATAAAAAAAATAAAAAACCTTCGATTATTCCTTCCGTTTTCTTATTGTTGTTGTTGTTGACATTTTGGTTATTTATTGCATCAATGGATTTTTGATTTGATTTGATTTTTTGGTGTCTTAACGCCACTTTCAGCAGTATTTCAGCTATGTCATGGCGACCAGTTTTAGTGGTGGAGGAAGCCGGAGTACCCGGAGAGAACCACCAACCCTGGGCAAGCAATTGGTAAACTTTATCACTTGTGGCTGTGAGTCGAGTGCACCCTTTTTTGTAACTTGCAAAGCTGGGCGCGAACCCACGCCGTATTGATGATAGGATTGTATGAGCTGTTAGATCCAACGACCTCACTCATTGAGCCACCCGGGCCCCACCAAAAACCAGGGATGAGGGTTTAACTGTATAGTGTGAATTAGTTTGGACCCATATACAATAGTTTAACCAAGCCACTTTTTACTGAAAAGATGAAAATAAATTATTGTTTAAAATGTCTTGTATTATTATAACACAGATAGAAAACGTTACGTTGTCAAAATATTACTAGAACTTAAAAATACATTTAAATTTTAACAATATACGGTATTATGTTACACGCCATGACCTTGAGGTATTTAAATTGTAATACACATTCATTCATGTATTGATTCATCAAATGATATATGTCATTCATCGACATGTTTGTTAAACTAGATATATTTGTAAAAGGTGAACTTTAAGAACTCACGTCAGAGTTACTACTATGCTAAAAATGTTGTTGTATTTTTTCTTTCTGTTTGTGAACATTCATCATTGATTCGTTATTATTGTCCTATATAGTAATGCATGCCTTTTATGTACTTCTTTAATGTAACAAATTGTAATTTTGAGAAGACTTCATAAGTGTGTTTAACTTGTATCTGATCTATTTTGTCTGGCAAATAAAACATGTTTAAACTATAAAAGTTAAACTAAAAATAAAACAATTGTTCGTTCAACTCAACTTACCATACATTAGCTATGTTTCTTTCGGCGCTTTCTGTATACCTTTGTAGATCTCTATCTTTTTTGCCATTGTATTTCTTGTCTGTTCTTCTTCGACATTGTTCTTCAAATTTTTCTGCAAAATGCTAGTCATACAGGATATTTTTTCTGGTCTGGTATTAACAACAATTCATCTAAACACACACGAGGAACAGGAACCAATTTAGCAGGTTTCAGGAATCGACCATTGTCATTATTCGGACTGTGAAAACGTTAGTGAAGCAAGCATCGACACACTATCGCTGACCAATAAATAAACATAATCATGGTTACCAATAAACAATAACTTACAGGTGTTTGCATACCTCGAAAATATGAAATTAATTCGTGAGGACTAGCCCGATTCCCATGGGTTACTGAAACAGTTCCATTTCTTCAGATTAGATTACTGATTTACATATTTCCTGTAATATTTAATTTTTTTTTTTCATGACAAAAATAAATAAACAGTAATTGTCAATAAGGCAGTAGATCAAACGATGAAGAACAGAAGCCGACACATACTCATGTAAATCGACAACAAAATACTAAGGCTGAGGTTGGGGAATAGAAACCTAGATATCAAGAAGGGAAGATTAAGATCCCATTGACCGATTTAACACCACTACATGTATTGGTAGAAATTCAGGACATATTTTTCCACTTTCACCTGTCATTGTTATTTCTGTGTAGAATTAGTTCAATAAGTCTATTAATAGACTGGTGGGCCATAATTTAATTTTCACAATCTTTTTTACAAGTTTGGGAATTTGATTACGATTGAATTTCTCAAGCATAATTGACTGACGATTTAACTACGAGAGGAGAGGTGATGCTATGTTATTATGTTTTCCCCAAATCATAGTAACACACGAAATAAAAGTCAGATTTTTTCTTTTTTTTTTCACAAATAAATGAATAAATAATTTTGAAAACCTAAACAGTTCTAAACACTTCTTCTTCTTTTTCCAATAAAGTGCAGGTCTCTGGGTAGAGAAATATCGCACTTGCCCATGCGGGTTGTGACAACAACAGTGCAAAAAAAATATGTACAGGTGCTGGATTAAAAGTCTAAAAACATGGTGTGCGATTAAGTATGGGATGTGACAGCTGAACACCCCCTGTTTAAAAGTTTCTTGAGTAACAAGAGTTTGAATATACCAAATGGGTCATCAGAATCCGTAAATCGAAGGGCAGACACTACGCAGGAAACTAAAGACTGCTAACAGGAAACCCCACAAAAAATTCCCCCGGAAGGTGAACTCAGGTTCTCCGGAAGGGTAAGCAGTTCCTGCTCCACTAGTGGTACTCATTCTTATAAGTCATGGAGGAGGAAAGGACCGGAAGTGCTTACGTCAGCTGTAGAAAAAGGACATGCAATGCCTGTTTGTATTACAACATCTTGTGTAATAATCCTATTTTAATCTTACAATGTAATATCTAAGATTTATTTAAATCATGTTATCGAAAATTTCCAAGATGGTATATATATTTAGTTGTTTCGTAAGAAGAAAAAACAATCATCAAAATGTCGATTGCTGTTCAAGTGTTGTGCATTTACATATGATATGGTACGTTAGTATTATTTTCACAGAAATCATTTTTCAAAATAAATTATAATCAAAGAAAGCGGTCAAAAATATTTCTTTAGATTATATCTACTTGTATACATAGCAACGTGACTTATTATTTCTTTGAAAAACACTATTTTATTGAGTTTTAGGGAAAATACTGACGAGTGAGTTAAGTGCACGGTTACTTCCCATTACCCTTCTAAGTATTAGATCTAGTAGTCCAGTCAATCTACGGAAAACATCAACATAATTGCAACAGAAACAGTTTTTTGATTTTTTGGTAGTTAATTGGTTGCAAAACAACATACTAAAAGTCTACCAAAATCTACCCGGTGCGACTTCATGGAATAAAGCTTTTAAAAAATACAAAAGTTCGACTTACTTTAACTGCACCGATAGGCGTCCATTCCTACAAGGGGAGATAATCGAGATAATGGAAACAAAGCTTTCAACCCGCGAACGTATGAACAAAATCTTCTTAAAGGCATAAACTGTTAGTTATTTATTTTAAAACAATTATGCAGATGAGAGAAAATTATTTAAAATTGTTATATATAACCAAACATAATGTTAATATGTCGGACAGCAGCGACATCTGGCGCTGAAAAAATCGTGAATCCTTACAAACAAGTACGCAAATATATTTGTCCATTTACATCATTTTAAACAGCAATCGTGTTGCATTGTTACATATTTTACTCTCATAAACATTTTAATGTACATCCATGATCTGTTGGTTGTAGAAATTCGATATTTAATGACAATAAAAAATACATTTCCGGTTTGATTGAAAAAAAAACTATGGAGCTCCAGTTTAACAATAACATAGCCAAATATTCTGCTTTTTTATGTTTTTTCAGATATACGAAAAATTAAGTTAAAAATTGCATTATTTTAATTTGTTTTGTGACTTTACAAATGATTTCCATTTTGAAAAACCTAAAATAATAGTGCATAACATGTATTACAATCTTTTTAGTGGGGTTTCATATTACTCAATCTTTAGTTTTCTGTGTATATGTTTTTCTCCTTTTTCATTTGGCCATTGCATTGTCTGTCCTTCTTAGCTCTACGGCTTCTTCAAACTCTTATTAATATCGTAGTCTCCAAATGTTGGGCAAATTTGACTTTCCAGTAACAAATTTGATACTCCAAATTATTAATTTTATCCTAAATTTCATTTCACAGATGTCATAAAAAATTATCGCAACAAAAGATTTAAGTACGTAAAGTAAGTAAGTAAGTAAATTTTATTTAAAGTGGGCAAATGTATATACAAATCAACATGACAAACATAAGCTCTTTGACCGACTGATATTTTAAAACAAAACAGCAAAAGTATAACAAAACAAACACATACAGATTTGTGGTTTGTCATCACAATTTGATTGACTGTTACTAAATATAAATATCTCAAATGACAATGTATCTTTTACTTTTTACGTAGACTTTTTCTTTGCTCTATCACTGTTAAGACTTTAGCCGATCTTGACTGTATGAGTAACACGGCGGGTGTCTTATAAGAAGCAAAAACTGCTTATCCTTCGGAAGTAGGTCTGAGTCACTCCGGGTTTTTTTGTGAGGTCCGTGAGTTTTATGTGTTGCCCTTGTATGGGTCTTTACCTCCAATTGTTTGTAATGTAGGGGGGTCTCATGTCGTATCAGGTGTTGTTTGTGTTTGTTTGCTATAGTGATGTCTAACATTTTGTCCTAGCTTATGTAATTATGTTCTAGGTTCCGTGTTGTGAAGTCCGCTACGTTTTCCGCATGAGAGCGATGTTCGGTCATTACCTCCTTGTTTGTAGGAGGTCTCATGTCTTATTTATGTTATTATTTCTGTTTGTCGCGAATAGTGAGGTCCATACGCATTGGCAAGAGACAATAGACAATATATTTATTAGCACAAACACAGTTACAGTAACTGACAAAGGCCCAATATAATAAGCAGATACCGATTTATGAGCAACATGGCGGGTGTCTTATAACGGAAATGAACTGCTTATCCTTCGTGAGCACCTGGGTTGACCTCCGGTTTTTATGGGGTCCACGTTCCTCATCTTTTTAGATTTCTGTGTTGTGTGTGTGTGATTTGTTTTCTTTATTTGCTTTAGTCGTGTGTCTTGTGCATCCCATGTTGTCATCGTCTCTGATTGGTCCTTCTTTTTTCTAACATTTATTTGGAGCATGGCGATGCTTCCTATGCAGTCACTGCGGTTCACATCTGTTGACATTCTTCCACAGAAAAATCTTTCTTTGAAACTCTGTTGTCCACAACTACTAGTATTCCAAATTGATATTTTTCAAGTAGTTCAAGAATATTCACTAGAGAATATATATAACCTGAGGCATTTGCCAATACAAAAATCGTGTGACTATTTTCATGTAACTTTCGTGAATTTCTTCGGTGTATAATTATCGCCAGGTATCTGTTTTTATTTTCGTAATCTTTTCTCCAAGAAATAAATTCTAAAGAATGTTATTTGGTATTATCTAAGCAATATACGATCACCCATGACGATATGACAAGGGCTTCATCAATGTATGTGTAAATCTAACAATATATTGTTCGAAGTGCATGACTTTCAGTAGACGTGTGTCACCTCGCCTTTAAAGAAAAATGTATATCTCCAGACAATAAGATAATTCTACATTCCTAAAATATTTGGTTATAACTCTGAAAAAAGTTATCAATTTATTATTTCATTGATACTACTTTGTACATATTTCATACATTTTATTTTGCATCCCTGTTCAGGCAAACGTAATCTTCAGTTATCTGAACCCTTCAGTATTTATCCCAATCTAATTAAAATTAGATCTCTCACTTTGCTCTTGTTTATTTATATTGCGCGCGAAATATAAATAAACAAGAGCAAAGTGAGAGATCTAATTTTAATTTGATTGTATTTATCCGAAACTCTTTTTTTCCAATATTTCTTGTCCTTTAATAAGCGTAATATCCCCAATATCAAAATCACATCAGTCTTTATAACCACAACATTTACTGGAGTCGTGATCAGGACAACTTATTTTTATTGCTATTTATCAGAGTGCTGCAATTATTCACAGAATATGTAAAAATAGGAAATCATCAAAGAAATATAACTTGATAATTTTGGAAATATATTAATTTTTGCGTGAAAAAAAGGTGATTTTTTTTAGTAAATGATTTTCAACTGGTTTGAAGGTAGTGAAATAGGATTATACTATGGTGAAATTACGATCGTCTTGGTGAAAAAGGGTAGAGTGTTAATGTAATCAATTCATTGCACAATCATTTATAACCAAGTGATTTCAAACCAATGCACAATTGTTAAAGAAATATTGAGGATATGCAATTGACTTTTTGATGATGATTAATTAGAAAAGTTTGAAAACTTAGTACATGTATTTGGCTAACAAACGGACCTCAGATTAAAGCGTCCGAATATGACATACGTTTGTTATGATGCTATTCGACATGCACAATTCATTAGATGCTCACTTAAAATGGTTACCACTCCAACAGGAGATGGCTATGTAAGACCTATTTCTATACCATGGGTACCGTAAGAGGTTTCAACTCATGAAGTATTGCAGAGATTACGTTTCCTACCTTAATTTTATTAACAGAGGCTTCAAGTTTTTGCTCAGAAAGACTAGAGAAATATTTTTTACAATCAATGTGAATACATCATAAAGAAAATCATGCTGACCTTTCGGAGCATCTGATGTCTCCTTTTTGATTCAGAGTTGATGGTGATCATGTGTGTTCTCATGGTGTTTTGGTGTTTGATCAGTGTATGCTGTGTTTTATCCGGCAATTGACTGATTTTGAGTACTAATTAAGGAGTCAAATAAACTTCAATGTGATTTATCCATGGACCTGATACAAATGTAAATATTTTTTGGTACCTCATTCATGTAGAGCGACAATAAGAAACGGTACGAGTAAACGCTCGCCTTTCTATACCTGTTTCTAAATTTCGTATTAAATGTATATAAATTTTATATTTTCCGACTATATACCTATATCTGAGTCCCATGGTTTCGTAGTAGTTGGCTTAAAAAATTATTAGCGGTGAAATTTGTGGAAATAGTAAAGACCCAGCGTTACCAACGGATCGAACTGCATATTGAACTTTCACCATGGATTTGTCACACATGATCTGTTGATAATTATATGATGTCATCTTACTTATTTCTAAGACTACAGACAAAGTTAATCCTTCTTATTTAATCCCAACTTCATGCAGCATAATGTGGACTTTGACTTTAATAAAACAGGTGTGACAATTTAAACATTGTGCGGGTGAAATCATCTAAAGTTGAGAATATAATATTATCACAGTATTCAGCCTTTTTCCCCACAAAAATTATAGTTTTTGGCACAAAATATATGCCATTATTTTCTAAAACGTATTTGATCATTTAATTAATTCAAATAGTTTACTAGTATTTATTTAAGCATTTTACTAACTCATAATATGCGACCCATCAAGGCAAGAAAAAAAGTACTCAATTTTTTTCATTTTGTCAAAAAATCTACAATTTTCATCTCAAAATTTCTTCAATTTTAATATGAAAATGTGATTTTCTTCACCTTAATTATTTCAAAATAACCTTTAAGCAAACTTTTAGCAAATTTATATGACTGTTATCTCACCAGTTTGGAAAATAAATATGTTTTCCAGTTTTCCTCACTTTTTCTATAAAAAATATAGATTTTGCCCCAAAATAAACTTGGCTTTAACAGAATTATATTATTTTCAATTCTAATACTTAACATGATTTTTTAACTACATATTTGTTTATCTATGGTAATTGTTATCATTGTGGTATCAAAAATTCAATATTTTTCCAGTTTTAAGCGATTTTATATGAAAAACACAGATTTTGCCAAAATTTACCATTTTGCACCAATGCAATCGTGGTAGACTTTTAGTATGTGATTTGTGATGGTTTTCTGGTGTTAAAACAAGTGCAATACTTTATGTTGCAATTTTGTTGATGTTTTGCCATTTTAGCGATAGATTGACTGGATTTTACAGATATGTAATTTCAATGTGTAGATATCTAAACAAATGTAATATATTTTAACTGTGATGTATAAATTATTTGTTAAAATTATTGTTTATATTAAGAATTTGTTGACTGTTTTCATGCTTTCTTTCTGAGCGTAAATATTGCTAAAGTATGTTCTAGATATAAATATCTGGCTATAAATAGCCATTCACATTTTAAAATGACTTGCTATAAATAGCCATGCATACGCATACTAGGAATTCCCCTATACAAAAAACAAGTTGCTTTCTATAAAAAAAGAAAGGCAATACCGGAACCGTATATGTATGTTTGCTTAAGTATGACTCTATTTTATATTTCTGTGTCACACAGTTAACTCTCCGTGAAATGTCACCGCATCCAAAACGTGTATTTATAAAACATGAAAAAATAAAGCATTTATTTCATTTTGTTTGAGGTGCATGTAATTTGTAAATTGTATTTCTCTTTTCAGTTTAACATATTTTACTTTCTCAATGTCTACAAAGTGGTTACATATTACGCTCACACATGTAATAAAATTATATAATGGATTTCAAATAGATAATACAATGAGGTACTAACTAAAGAGATAATGCTAACAAAGGACAATGCTGTTATATGACCTGATGTGAATGATGCACGGTGTCATTGTCCAAATGATATGTGTTAAGAAAGGTTGATTCCGCGTTGTTAATTAAGTTCCAATATTGATTGCATACTTGCATCCCCATGTTTAAATTGAAAGCTTTTATATTAAAGATCCCGCCCTAATTATTAAATACTTCATACAGTCTTTTGATGTCATATCTAATCATGCATAAACGAAACGAACAATATTGAACTTCTATTTTTTATCAGCAAACATATTTAAGTTGTATTTTTATATTAAATAGATTACACTGATGCATTAAAAAGAACGAAACTGCACTATTATATATATTTATATATAAAATGTTTCTTGATAATTCTGAGAAAAAGAATGGGGTTTAATCAGTATAATATTTCTGAAAATATTTTTATATCATTTCCAAACTTTTTTGTACATTTGTTCACCCTGCCGATATATATATATATATATATGTTTATCATTATAGTGCAACCTGTTGATTTGTACTATAAATTACATCATTAAACAATCAGCCAGCCTTCATTAATTTCAAAGATTTAATTACAAAATGATTATCGAAAAACTTGGTCGTGGTTACTGTCTATATGTTTGCGCAAAACAATTGAATATAATTAAACTATTATATGTTAAAAATGTCCGCCCACTTTTAAAAATGTTGGGATTCATCGTCAGTATGTTCGTTAATGTAGTTAATTCATTTTTTGTTTTATAAATACACATTTCAGATAAATATTATTTTATTGAAATCTGTTTTTATTATGTAAAAATGTCACCACTGTAGACGTAACTGTATATACATTTAATTTTAATTAACAGACATTCCTATCTTTTAATAACACACTATCACTAATTAATTTATGATCGAAATTTTATCGTGATTACTAATCTATTATTTTTGTCAAACACACGGCAATTTGTAAACTTTTGCAACAGACACGAGGAGTTATAATGGAAACTGAAATATTGATATCATATCCACATTTTACATCATGCCATCTAGTTAAATGAGCAATGAAAAGAGTTGATGCCTTTCGGAAATTATAATACTGAGAGAATCGAATGGCCCATTGGATTCCCCACTGTGAATTCAATAACTCGCCAATGTAGGATGCGTTATTATTCGTATACAATATATCTCGTCCTAAGAACATTTATTTATTCAGGAACTTACTATTTTTTTCTTTTCAGTATCATATCAATAATTCACTGCTTGCATTGATGCCGTCAATCAATCAATCATTTATACCGGTGTTTACACTACAAAAACAAGAAAGTCTGAACGGACCAGTTTTTGTGCTAGAAAGTCTGAACAGAGTCTGAAAATTACTCAAAATTGCTGAAAAGTCTGAACAGAGACTGAACAGAGTCTGAACATTACTTAAAAGTCTGAACAGAGTCTGAAAATTACTTAAAATCTGAACAGTGTCTGAACATTACTCAAAATTGCTGAAAAGTCTGAACAGAGTCTGAACAGAGTCTGAATATTACTTAAAAGTCTGAACAGAGTCTGAACATTACTTAAAAGTCTGAACAGAGTCTGAACAGAGTCTGAACATTACTCAAAAGTCTGAACAGAGTCTGAACAGATTTTGAACATTACTTTGATAATTTTTAACAGATTTAAAAAAATAATTACATGAAATTTGTTTCAAATGATTTATTTTTCTTGATGTAATTAATTGATACATATAAACCCTAACCTTTTATTTTATTCTGTGCATAATTTTCCAATATTATTCTCAATGAAAACATTCATCTGAAAATATTATACTTATAACTTATGAAATACAAAGGTAAGTCAACTGTGAGTGATGGTTTTACCTGTACATATAGGTAATTAGTCATTTCGTGTTGTATATTGGAACCACAGGTGATACTGTGGAGATGGGTACTATTTATAAATTTGTAATTTTCTTCATTTTAATTTTTCTTCACTTATACATGTATATGTTTTTTTTTATTTCCAAAAATATACATTATTTCATTTCTCATTAAATTTAACATTTCAATTTTTCTTCTTAACTAAATATATTTTACTTCATTTCCATTACATTTTAATTAAATATAACATGTAATATCTCACATAGTAATGCAGGTCTGAAAAGTGAAATTTATCATATAAAAAACTAAACTAAACTAAAAAAAAACAATATAAAAATATAAGAATAAGTCTGTTAAAATTTAACAACTTGAGGGAAAAAATTAAACTTTTGTAAAAGGTCTCAAAAGTAAAATTTATAATAAAACAAAATAAATAGAACACAATCTAAAAATGTATGAATAAGTCTGTTAAAATTTAACAACTTGAAAAAAAATAATTAAACTTTTGTCAAATTCATATATTAAATGAAACTGTAATATTTTACATAAACAATCTTTCTAAAATGTATGAAAAATGTACAAGTATTGTTATTTCCCCCAAAAAAAGTTGAACTCTACGATTATGATTTTTTTTTCTGTTCTGATAGGGAGTTTTAATGAAATTGTGTTGTTATTTAAAGAATCATAATTAATTGTCCGAATACATATTTTGATTTTTTTTTATATAAAAAAACCATTATAGTTTAGTTTTTTGCACAATAAACAAACGTCTCTGTAATATACATCTACAAAATTTATCCTAATTCTTAAAAGTCCATTAAACTGAATTACATTTAGTTACGCAACAATACTACAACATTCTTATAAATATCACATACAGTATATGTACTAATTAGTTCTGGGGTAAAATACAAGTAACAATACTTGGACAATACAATTACTGATTATACAGGAAGAGCCCCCACTGTGAGTCATCTATTTTGAGATGCCATTCAATGAAAATAACAACGTAAGAGAAGAATTAGATAAGAAATTAAAATTTATAAAATTCATGTATGTTTTTAATGAAATTTAATTAACACATTAGGTCACATTTCATTTATTTAGCCTAACTTGGGTCAGTTATCAATCATTAAAAAGACCCCAAAAAAAATGTTCAATCTGTCTAATAAGTATTTACCTCTTATTATCCACAATACATTCAGGGAAAAGAGATGAAATAAGAAAGAAATTTTATTGAAAATAAATAAGTACTCAGAAAGGGAGCAGTAATTCCGCGGGTTACCAGTCCGAGACACGAGTGCCTGAGCCAAGGACGTATATAAACGCCCTTGCCTGTGCTAACAATAATTTTGAAAAGTCACTTTTATTTTCCAACATACATGTTAAATGTGCATTGTGATATTTACATTTGAAATATTTTATTGCATAATTTTTTATTATATATTTGCATACAAGTATTGCGAACATAAAGTTCAAGTGATCCTCCATATGTTTTACTGTGAAATCACATAATCACTATTAAAAAGGCTATTCTTTGAATTCAAATTGTCACAGGATATGTTTGATACGAATGTAGGACAGAAAGTCACAGGACAAAAACTCACAGACAAAAAGTCACGGACGAAAAGTCACAAGACAAAAAGTCACAGGACAAAAAAATCACAGTTGTGACTTTTTGTCCGCCAGGGTAAAAAATATAGATTGTGACTTTTTGTCCTAGGAGTTTTGTGACTTTTTTTCCTGTGACTTTCTGTCCGTTTACCTTTGTGAATTGTATACTGAATTGTCTCATCGAATTTTCGTTCTCAAAAGGCGAAAAATGGTTCGATAATCTGTTTAATGTGAAATATTTACCTTTATTTCATCATTTTATAGCTATTTACCAATTTCAAAAACATATATCTTTTTTGTCAAAATCTTTACGCATTTTTTTTTTAATTCTTTGACCCCCCACCCTACATACAAGCTTCAGTATATGCTTGTACAGAAAATCTTGCAACTTTAAAAAAATCTTGGATAAAAAGTTTAAGATATGCTGAAATATTGAAAAGAAAAGAAAAAAAAATGTTTCAATTTATTCAAATTTTTTCCCATGAAGTGGCTTCTCATTTAATAACTCATTAACTGTTGTTAAAATAATTGATGAAGAAAATGGAAAACGCTTTAAAAGTGAATACAGGTAAATTTTACCTGTCTTACTTGTACAGATAAATGACATGGAAATATGTGTTCTAATAGTTATGTAATATGAATTTGATGCAGCTGACCATTTTATGACCCACTGGCCAAATACTTATGCAATAAACATCCTGTCTCAACAAAAAGGGCTGTAAACCTCCTGCTGGTAATCTCCATGGTTGATACTGTGCTGTATATATTCAATTAATCATGATCATAGATGAAATAAATAAATAAATAAATATAAGGCTCCCTAAATTAAAACAAAAAAAAA